>JAVTVY010013723.1:0-50390 GCA_036873755.1 Hanleya hanleyi | reverse complement strand
AGGGAGGAGATTGGGGGGGGGGGGGTGGTTGGAGAATATTCCATGGTGTTAGAGGGGGGGGGGCAAATTTTTGTTGTGTATATTAATACTGGAAGTTGAACAGTCCCTTATCCAACTGTCACCACACACAGATGGCAGTGTGCTGCAATACCAAACCATAAGAACAAACCACAGATTGAAAGAGATAGATCAAGATTTTTATTGCATGCTGTTACAAGTAATATAAAACAGAATGAAGATATTACATGTATTTAGGACTGGAAGGCTAGCTGTCCCTTCATTTGATATGTGTGTAGGTCTACTCACAGGCCCGCAAGTGGTATTCGGGTGAAATGTCGAAATATGGGGTCTCTATATATAACCCCATGCTTTATATAAATCAACATCTCGAAATATGGGGTCTCTATATAGAACACCATGCTTTATATAAAGCAACATCGATGTTGATTTATATAAAGCATGGGGTTATATATAGAGACATTTCACCTGAATACCACTTGCGGGCCTGTGAGTAGACCTATACACATATCAAATGCTTTATATAAATCAACATCTCAAAATATGGCGTCTCTATATATAACCCCATGGTTTATATAAATCAACATCGATGTTGATTTATATAAACATGGGGTTATATATAGAGATCCCATATTTCGACATTTCACCCGAATACCACCGCCCACACCCCCCAAAACTCTTGTTTTGCGGGACAGTGGTCTACTCCAGCAAAATCCTTTTATACAACCCATCCATAATTCCTTCGAATGAACATTCCTAAAATGTCATATGCCATGATTTCACATAAGGGGTTTTTAAGCATGATACAGTCTAATTAATCCAAATCCTGCAATAACATATATTTGCCCCAATATAGATCAAATTTCAATCAGATTACTTCTAGCCTTGCCACATGGATGTCCTCGCTATGGTGTATACATAATTCAATTCCAATCAGAATATTTATCATATATTTGAATCTATCAGCAAACTGAATTACAATGTTCTATCTACAGGCTTTCACTTTAAACTTCATCTTCAAAATTTTACTATTCCTAATAAAAAGAGCAATTGGTGAGAGAGAGACAATGCTAATTACCAGCTGTACATCCGTCACGGCGTCAGTGTAAATTTCGTCCCTGGTCATGTCAGCTTTTATGAACACATCATCGCAACATACGTACACTGTTAAGTAAACCCTTGACATATTGAAGATGGTATGTATGTGGAAAAAGAAAATGGCGCAAAATCTCGTAATGACACATTACAGCACACAATTTCAGGACCCTAGTTTCAAAGTTCTAATAATTAGCATAATAACAAACAGATTTGCAGGCTGCACAATTGTTGAGCCATGCAGCTTGCCTTGGCCAAATAAGTATATTGTATTATTTAGCATTCGCCAGATTTAGTAAACTACAGTCACTGTCAGTCTGGAATAACTGCCCACATGTATTGTCAGCACACATATCCAGTACTCCAAACATACATTATGAGAGCCTGAAGTTTATAATCCAATAAACAAACTGATATCTGAACTCAAATGTAGAAAAAAAGGGAACAACTAAAGTATGTGAATAATCGTGAATAATGCAAATAAATAGCATTGCTCAACTTAAATAAGGGTACCAGACATATATACATCCTGAATTTCCCAGTTCTAACCGAATTGACATCTGAGAACGAGGCTAAACAAAACATTGCTGACCCATGGACAGATGGACTGACAGATGGAAATATGAAATAATGGCACCCACACTAACATGCTAAAAGCGTCATAACATCTTTAATACAGCTTTAAAGGAAATGTAACTCTGCTATAAAACTAGTGGAAATGCTCCCTATATAGAATGATAAAAATCAAAGATTTTTCCCCTTTAATAGGAAAGATGCAAACATGGAAAATATAGAAAATTTGATTGGTTTGATGTCGTGTTCAGCAGTATAGTGAGTGAGTGAGTGAATAGGGTTTAACGCTTCAGCAGTATTGGGCCTGCTATATCTTTAATTGGCCATGTGTGATTTGTCACGTACATCAATGGACGTGGTGGAGCAAATTCGACTAGGCTAGGAATACAGGAGTACGGACATTTCCCCCAGTGGACATTTCCCCCAGCGGACATTTCCCCCATGGACATTTCCCCCAGTGGGCATTTCCCCCAGTTGACATTTCCCCCAGTGGACATTTCCCCCACCCTATATTTTTAGGCTATTTTGAACATAGTTTTAAAATAATTTGGCAATAACACATTTTTTTTATATATATTTTTTTATTTTCCATGTATAAGGATATACGGATTTCCACATATGTTTTACGATTAATGAGTCACATAGTGACAAGATATTATACATATACACAGTATATAGTAGTATTATACAGTCTTATAGCACATTTTAAAACAATAAAAGATGTATACAGGGTAACTGTTCGTAGGTCGGTGTCACGAAGCCATTTGATTAGAATAAAATTGAACTAAAGTGAAAACTGACGTAAAAAATTGAACAAAATTATATTGTTTAAAAATACATCTTTTATCTTACCACTAGGTGATATAATGTTTTCTTAAAATGTTAAAATATACACCATGTATATGAATATTATGTTGTACCACTATGTGATCCAATGCATTATATCGTTTAAAAATGTGCTATATAATATATGTGCTTTCTCGTAAAACTTATTGTAAAAATATGTGTTATATTGTCATAAAATGTGCTATAAGACTGTATAATACTGCTATATACTGTGTATATATGTATAATATCTTATCAGTATTTCACTTATTTATCGTAAAACATATGTGGAAATCCTTATATCCTTTTTATAGAAAATAAAAAAATATATTTAAAACAATTGTGTTTTTGTCAAATTATTTAAAAACTATGCGGTTCAAAATAACCTAAAAATATAGGGTGGGGGAAATGTCCACTGGGGGAAATGTCCACTGAGGGAAATGCCCACTGGGGGAAATGTCCATGGGGGAAATGTCCGCTGGGGGAAATGTCCGCTGGGGGAAATGCCCTGGATCCAGGAATACAACATTAGTTCTCACTGTCAGGCGAACCAAAAACAGGAAAAAATATCTGGTATGAGTTTTGGATTCTGCAAGGAAAGTACTTCCACTGACCCTGCATGTTCATTTTCTATTTTCAGCTCTCTTGCCTTATTACGTAGTTTAACATATCTATTTGTTTAATTTACTGCTAACTCTTCACCGTGTTAACAAACATGCTTCTTTTTTCCGTCTGTATTTACAACACTCATCTTCTCTTTAACATTAGGCCAACTCCCTCACTCACAGGAATAGTTCAGAAATGCCTGACACCTTTATTTGGTAATTCAGTGTCCAGATTTGACAAACGAAGAATTCCCTTATTTGAATCTGCCCCAAATGGACTGATAGACGGAAAACACAACCGCTATATACACCATTCTAATTACAGGTGGGGAGGGGGTGCATAATTATAGCCATGACTAATATACATGTACTAAAGTATGGTAAGGGCACATAATTAGATCAATAACTTGGACTGTAGGACAGTTTCTTTAGCCGACATATTGTAGAGTAACCCAATTGTGGACAGTTTTGAACAATCAGAGCTGAATGTAAGCAGAATATTGTCTGGAATTAGCTTATAAAGTGTTTTTTAAGTGATCAAATTATTCGAGGCCTTATCTTATGTCCACACACGAGCCTCTGTAAAAGCAATGGTTGGCGCTGCTACATCTAATTTTTTTAAACGTGTAAGCAGCACAAATTTACAAAATGATACCCATATCTAACATGAATACAGCTTTGAAGAGAATGTAAACTGGTAAACATCGCAGAAATGATAAACGATTTTTTTAAGACAAGCATGGAAAATATGCGTTTAATGTCACATTCAGCAGTATTTCAGGCATATAGCAATAACTATGATATGATTAACTTCGTATGTGTGGTTAGTCATGCACAGACACCAGGTAGAGCAAATTACAACTCCTGCTGCCCACCCACTTGGGGTCTTCAAAATTGGAATGTTGAGGGCACGACCATTTTTATTTTGCAGAAGACTTCAAAACAATGCGAAAGCCTAACGTTCTGTTGTGCCTAATCAAAGCTCAAAATGAAATCCGTTAGTAAATTTACTTTCAAAAATCAGGTACCGGTACGACTGCACATTTTGAGGTTACGTTCCCTTTATTATCTCCAGCTTGATCAACCATTTTCATCTCTGTCACCCACAGGTATTCCTATCTACTGTTAATGCTGCCGTCGGCAGACCAACAATCCAGGAATAACAAGGTCCACCATGTTGGATTCAGCAATTCCGCCAAATTCAACCGTCTCTTGACTCATCCACACTCAGACTTACCGTCTGTATCGCTTTAGTACATTTCAAAACTCCCACGTGTGGTTGTCAAGACCCATTTACCTCACTTTTTTGGGTAAAAATCCATTTAAAAAAAATTCAGCGAGCATGCAATCTCTCTCAATGGAAATCATCTCCACGAGCGGCTATTTTAGTGCTCATGAATTTTTGGCAATCTCATTGTATTAATTCCTGCAAATCTTGCACCATCATTGGCCATGTTGGCCAAAAATATAACGCGGGAGTTTTCACCATCCCAGCTCTCCTGTCTTATATTTTTGACCAATGGAGGTGTGAGAGATGGGAGAATTGGGCCAATGAAATCGCCGGAAATTTGTGAGTGCTACAAAATTCGTTCGCAGGCCTTGCTTTTCATTGAAATCTATGGGAATCCAAACAGATTCTCGTAATCCAACTTGACAGGGATCTAAAGCAGTTAATTCTATAGAGAGTTGAAGAATTTATCTGTTGGATTCCCGCGAATTATTTTGCGCGAGTGTTGATGGGAATTAGATTCCCGGATTCCCGTGGAAAAGCAAGCCCTGGTTCATGGAGTTGATTTCCGGTGACGGAGGTTGCATGCTCGCTGAAAATGAACAGTTTGAATGGATTTTTACCCGAAAAAGTAAGGCGAACTGTGTCACATATGAGAGTTTTGGAAAATACCAGAGCATACAGTAAGAAGGACACAAATTGGTTTTATTGGGGATGAGTGTGGACGAGTCAAGAGACAGTTAAATTTGGCGGAATTTCAGAATTCAACATGGCAGACCTAGTTATTTCTGGAGTGTTGGTCTGTTCTCTGCAGCATTGATGGTAGATAGGAATACCTGTCCTGTCGCCTTGGTTAACTTAACATCATATCTATTCATTCAATTTACTGCTTAGTCTTCCACTGTAATTTTAACCTGCTCCCTCTTTTCCGTCTGTATTACAGCATTGACCTTATTCTTAACACCAAGCCAATGACTCTTTCGACTCCCTCGCTCACTCTAATAATCCAGAGAATTAAGCCTCACATGCAGCTTTATTTGGACCTTTCAGTGTCTGGATTTGTCCTGCAAAGAATAACTTTTCTTCCTTCGACTCTGTGTCAGTCCATGGGATTTCATTTGCTGAAAATTAGACACAAATATAAGATCGTCATTTACCCTTAAAACATAAGTTTAAGGAGGAAACATGTTCTGCTTCAAGTTTATCAAATTTCCAGTAGTGTATATACTTTACAAAGCTACAATCAGAATAGGCTGTATCCAGAACCACATTCACAACTCTGTTGTGCCAATGTTCTATTTCAACAAAATTGAGTATTATTTTTTGATCATTTAGAAAGTGATCGTATAAAAAATAATATCTTTCTATGTATTCATCTATGGGAGCTGTGTCATTACAGTCATCAGAGGAGTACTGTTAGTCGCTGACTGTCAAGACTACCAGTCTGCTACCTCCTATTTTTGTGGGAGACCCATTGGACGAGTGGTTTGGATCGCTGACATATAGTGACGGCGATTTGGGTGCCTGACTCTGGGATCATGCTGGTTCGAATCTCACATGAGACTCGACTAATTTTCAGAGAGTGTGTTCCCAAAATAACGAAATTATTGTAAATTAAGTATGTTCTATCTTTGACAGAATTGCCAAAACTGAAGTCAAATCGCCACCAAACACTTCAAATTTACACTGTCTTAGGAGAAATGATAAGGGAAACATACAGATTGTATGTATGAGCAATAAGTCATCATTGCTTCCACTTAACTCTATCTGACCTGAGGGGGGGGGGGTGCTTCCCTAGTGCCAGTGAACTTTTCCCTTCTACTTCGATACGACAAAGCCGAGGTGATCTAACTTTTAGCTTAATTATCATATAAGGGTCATTTTGACTATTTGCAACCCCTGAGTGGAGGAGCATGGGTAAATTAAAAACGGTGGACATGTGGTGTCACAGGAAATTGAAACAGAGCCCAAGGAGCTTCAATATACGCCTGTATATCTAGAATTACATTGGTCCAAAATCCAAGGTTGTTTAATAGCCTTGATTCCAATTGGTAGCTAGCAATCCAGAGGAAGGACTACGGTTTTGTGCTTCTGAGACTGTAACATATATATCTTATATTGAATGATAAACTAAAATGGGCTTAACTCTTGGTAACTAGTTGACTTTGAAACAAGAGCCGAGGGCACACATATCCCACACTGAAATCGACAATAGTCAAACACAAGAAAATTGTAGTTTTCCTGCAAATGAAGGAAGAAGAAAGTGATGAAGTAAACCTTTGTTCTTGAGTTAATAAAATGGTATGGAGTTCATAAAGGACCCCTCTTCCCGTTAAATTAGTAAATGTATCGTTTTCATTTCACAAGAGTTTAACTAAATGTAGCTGTTTCAAACATGGGAGACAACTCCACAGGACAAATGCCATATACATGTAGGGGAGAGAAATCTGAATATTCCAACCTAACACATATAGTCAGCTAACTTGATTCAGTTTTGGGGGATTGTGACCTTGACCTTTGACAAATTGATCTCAAAATGTATCGCTCCTCTTTGCCATGCGAGTAAGGTATACTCTAAGTTTGGTACCAATGCATACCTCGAAACTAGAGATATCGCATGGACAACAAATGTTAATGGATGAATGGACAGAGGGTGTACTCCAGGGATTCTTCCATACGGCATGGGTTCGTTTTCCGGCCATCAACTGTCGTAAAATCTTCAACCCAAATCAGTTATATGTATATATTTTCTGAAAGAGCGTGATAAAATTATTATTTTAAGACATAGCACTGCTATGTTATGGAAAAATAAATCTCGAACATTTCCCTCCAAGCTTGCTTCATTTTTCCTAGAAAACCCCTAAAAATGCCGAAAAATGGTCAAATTTGGCTCAATTTCCAGAAAATCTTTAAGAGCGATTTCAAATAAATTTTCTACGAACGTTTGCAGCGTTGATAATGCTAAATAGAATGGTATTATAGATATAAGCTAGAAGAATTATGATGTAGCAGAACACGGGCAGTCTATCTTATTACAAAATTAGACTGGGGCCATTATTACGAAACTGTGGAGAGCCACCAGAACGCAAGATCGCATTAACAATGTCGTCTTCGACAGGCATATGAAAATGTGACTTCTTGATGTGATTCTTGATTTTGGGATCACAGTGACCTTGACCTACTGACGCAAAAAAGAGTAATTTTTAAAGATTTCTTGATTCTGGGGTCACAGTGACATTGACTATGACCTAAATTTTGGTACATGACAAACAGTCTCCCCGTTTCTCAGTGGACACAAAAAATCATGATTTTTAACAATTTCACAATTTTGGGGTCACATTGACCTTGACCTACATTTTGGTATGTGACACATCGTGTCCCCCTAATGTATCTACTGATACAAAAAGTTATTTTTAATAATTTTCTGATTTTAGGGTCACAGTGACCTTTGACCTTGACCTAACTTTTGGTATGCGACACTTCATTTCCCCCTATTGAATCCACTAAAAAAAATTTAGTAATTTGTAATGATTTCTTGATTTTTCGGTAATTTCTGTAATTTCTCAATGCACTCAATAAATTATGATTTTTAACAATTTCATGATTTTGAGACCACAGTGACCTTGACCTTTGACCTTGACCTACATTTTGGTATGTGACACATCGTGTCCCCCTAATGTATCTACTGATACAAAAAGTTATTTTTAATAATTTTCTGATTTTAGGGTCACAGTGACCTTTGACCTTGACCTAACTTTTGGTATGCGACACTTCATTTCCCCCTATTGAATCCACTAAAACTTTTTTAGTAATTTGTAATGATTTCTTGATTTTTCAGTCACACTGACCTTTGACCTTGATTTTGGGGTCACAGTGACCTGGACTATTGACCTGGATCTAAATTTTGGTACATGACAAAACAGCTTCCTGTAATTTCTCAATGCACTCAATAAATTATGATTTTTAACAATTTCATGATTTTGAGACCAGTGACCTTGACCTTTGACCTTGAGCTACATTTTGGTAGGTGACACATCGTGTCCCCCTAATGTATCTTCTGACACAAAGAACGAGAGATCCTGAAGGATCTTGGCGCCCACCATTTAATTGTCCGATAATTGTAAGCTAATGACAAGAGGATCTTTTTGTCCATTGTTACTAAGACGATTGACGTAATTTTGTTTACAGAATTTCGAATCTGAGCGAAAAAGATCGAAAAAGCGACACTGGAAAACACCAAGATATAATCTTTCTAAGTTTCCAGAGTTTCAAGAAACTGACTCATGTCGAAACTGTTTCTAGAAACTGAACCCATGTCGGTTGTTGTAGTACAAGAGAAATGAGCAAAGTTAGTCTGAAAGTGAATGTACATGTACGGAGGATCCTTCGTCTTCGTTTTGTAGTATTTTTATTTTATTTTTATTTTTTGCACTGGAAGCGAAGAAAAATCTCTGACACTTTGGCATACTTAAGATTTTATAATTTGGAACGAATGCTAATTCTGTTTTGTTTACTGGACTAGTTTGAGATATCTCTTTTAAGATACCATGCTCGAAAATAGTAAGATGGTACAATACTTAATACTGAAGGGATCCGGTCCGCGCAGTAATGTTGAAACTTCGAATCTGAAAATGTCTGAATCTTGATTATTTCCCTTGGATCGAAACATGCAGTAGTTTACAGTTGTCGAGTTGTGACATTGTGTCACAAGAGTGACGTCCCTTCATGTAGCTGACCTGCCGGCAGATGAAAGGGTGGGGCAGTTCACTTGCAACTGCATGGACTAAGAAAACTGATTTAAAATTTGACGAAATACATTTTAATTCCGAATTATTTTAACTCCTTGATATGGAAGGTGAATATATGGATATTCTCTATAGTCAATATATAGAATATGCCCCACCGTTTGATCCATCGACTCTTGTGATGTAACGTCACAACTCGGGAATACCGTATTAATTGGATTTTCGAATCGGACCGGAAAAGGTATCTTGCACAACTAGGCCCCATGTGGGACCTGTGTACCAAATTTCAGAAAGATCCATGAAATATTTCCTGAGAATTCAAGATAACAGTGTTTCAAGGGGAAATTCAAGATGGCCACCTGGCAGCCATATTGGATTTTCGAATCGGACCAAAAAAGGTATATCGCACAACTGGGCCACAAGGGGAATCTGTGTACCAAATTTGAGGAAGATCCATGCAGTACTTCTTGAGAAATCACGATAACAAAGTTTTATTGGGAAATCCAACATGGGTGCCTGGTGGTCATATTGGATTTTCGAATCGGACCAGTAAAGGTATCTCGCACAACTAGGTGACAAGGGCAACCTGTGTACCAAATTTGATTAAGATCCATGCAGTAGTTCCTGAGAAATCGCAATAACAAAGTTTCATGGGGAAATCCAAGATGGCCGCCTGATGGACATATTGGATTTCGGAATCGGACCAGAAAGGTATGTTGCACAACTGGACCACAAGGGCAACCTGTCTACCACATTTGAGAAAGATCCAGGCAGTACTTCCTGAGAAATCACGACAACAAATTTTCATGGGGAAATCTAAGATGGCTGCCTGGTGGCCATATTGGATTTTCAATTTGAACCGAAAAAGGTATCTTGCACAACTAGATCATAAGGTGAACCTGTGTATCAAATTTGAGAAAGATCCATGCAGTACTTGCTGAGAAATGATGATAAAGTTTCTTGGGGAAATCCAAGATGGCTGCTTGGTGGCCATATTGGATTTTTGAATCAGACCAGAAAAGGTTTCTTGCACAACTAGACCCCAAGGGGAACCCGTGTGCCAAATTTGAAAAAGATCCATGCAGTAGTTCCTGAGAAATCGCGGTAACAAGTTTCATGGGGAAATCCAAGATGGCTGCCTGGTGGCCATATTGGATTTTCGAATCGGACCAGAAAGGTTTCTTGCACAACTAGACCCCAAGGGGAACCTGGGTACCAAATTTGAAAAAGATCCATGCAGTAGTTCCTGAGAAATCGCGGTAACAAGGTTTCAGGGGGAAATCCAAGATGGCTGCCTGGTGGCCATATTGGATTTTCGAATCGGACCAGAAAAGGTTTCTTGCACAACTAGACCCCAAGGGCAGGGTTCTTACTATTTCACAGTTATGAAATTCCATGACTTTCCATGACTTTTTTGGACAAATTCCATGACTTTTCCATGACCTTTTACTGTATTTTTTTTTACCGAACACATGATTTTTCCCGGACCCGCGAACTTCATTTCGTCGAATGTCGCGTGTTGTCTGTGAAATTGCCAGAATCTCCCATCAGTGCATCAGTTTTCATTTTACTATTTAGAAATTATTTTTATTTAATCAGACCCCATTAACAATATTGATAAAACGGATTTATTGCTGTCTTGATTCTCTTTATTATATTATTCCATGTGAATTTCTACTTAAGAGTAGCTTCCCTTTAAAGTTTTACAAATTTTACTAACACGAATTACCTCCCCTGGCTGTTGACAAGGCTTCGTTGACGTGCATATATTATTATTAAAAGGAATTTCACTTCACCTGTCGAAGTGCCACTTGCACTAGAGGAAGAGGTAGGCGTTGCTACACTGTCATCTTTATCAGTGGTTGTAGTGATTCTCTTGAATACTGACAACGTCATCGATACGTTCTGCATTGCAACCGCATGCTTCTTGCTGCCCATGTGGCTTTTCAGTGCCTCGCCCATGTTAGAAATATCAAAGCTTTTCCGGCAAACCTTGCAGCCGGCCTCGCTAGGGGTCTTCCCACGTTCGAGCCACTGCCGATAATTATCATTACACAGCCACGATGGTCGAAAGGAGCACTTTCCAGGCATTGTTTCACACGGTCGCGTTTTCCGTTTTCCGTCATTCCCGCTTCAGGATCTGCGCGCCATTTTCCTCACAAATGCATCCTGGGAGTTTAGGGGAATTTGAAGACCAGTTATCTCCCCTGATGGAAGATTCTGGCAATTTCACAGACAACACGCGACATTCGACGAAATGAAGTTCGCGGGTCTGGGAAAATCACGTTTTCGGTAAAAAAAAAAATACAGAGAAATATTGACATTGACTGGCGGACATTTTCAAGCTTCAGTTTATTTTTCCATGACCTCTAACAAAATTCAATGACTTGATACGAAATTCAATGACTTTTCAAGGCCTGGAAAACAATTGTCAATTCCATGAGTTATCAAGGATTTTTAATGACCGTACGAGGCCTGAAGGGGAACCTGTGTACCAAATTTGGAAATGATCCATGCAGTAGTTCCTGAGAAATCGCGGTAACAACAAGGTTTCATGGGGAAGTCCAAGATGGCTGCCTGGTGGCCATATTGGATTTTCGAATCGGACCAGAAAAGGTTTCTTGCACAACTAGACCCCAAGGGGAACCTGTGTACCAAATTTGAAAAAGATCCATGCAGTAGTTCCTGAGAAATCGCGGTAACAAGAATTGTTTACGGACGGACTGACTAACTGACGGACGACGGACCACGGACGAAAAGTGATTTGAACAGCCCACCATCTGGTGATGGTGGGCTAAAAATGTTATTAATAATTTCCTGATTTTGGAGTCCGTGACCTTTGACCCTTGAACTTGCCCTAATTTTTGGTATGTGACACTTCATTTCTCTCTTGAATCCAATCACAAAATGATTTAATGATTTCCCGAGTTTCGGTCACACTGACCTTTGACCTCGACCTACATTTGGTATGCAACACATGGTTCTCTCCTAGGGCATCCACTCACCAAAAATTAGAACTGTAGATAGAAAACTGTCGGTGATCAATGATTTCCTGATTTGACCTCTGACCTCGACCTCAATCTTGGTACGTGACACATCGTCTCCCCGTAGGGTATCCACTCACCAAAAATTGGAACTGTAGATAGAAAACTGTCCCAGATATAGACCGGACAAGATATCGAGGGACGGACAGACGGGGGAGCGTATGAAAAAGGCCGAAAAATGGCTTCCACGAAGGGCATTTTTAAAATTTTCTGGTAGCGCTTGACCCAAAGATACTGTGTGGTAAGTTTAAGTATACTCTAACCCTATGGATAGCGAAAATATATAGGGGAGCACTTTCCACCCCTACCGATCCGAACCCCCCCTCCCCCCCCTCCGCCCGGCTGTAATGCACCCAAATACCTCAGGCCAGATAGAGTTAATGGTACCCAGCAGTTGAGTGTGATGGTCAGTGAATGATGCTCACCTTCCTTTGTTTTGTTTTTTCCGAGTAGTCCAGATTTCATCCTCGGTATCACTGGAGAGAGAGAGAGAGAATTAAGGTTTAACATCATGGTATCACTGGAATCTGCACCATGTGAATCTATTTGGAAAGAAACTTGTTACAAATTCATTGGCAGAACACAGGCAATTAAAGCTAACAGCACATAGATACATTGATGTCCATTTGACTTTCAAATGGCAAATGTTAAATCAGAGAGTCTGTTGCATTTCAACCTGGAAAAGATGCCAAAATTTAGGTTTTGCACATGTGTAGGTCAGTTTTGGGACTTTAAATAATAAACATCACAACTCAACACTTATTGTTATTAGTATAATTCTTATCACAGGGATTTGCCCCCAAGTTTACATGAAGTGTCTGTGACTTTGGATGGCTATTGATATCGGCTGAAATTAAACTTGAAATTCCACTACAAACATGACAAACCTGTAACCACTGGGTCACTTCCAGGGTGAGGCTGCTCCTGGTCTGGATCTCCCTCCTCTACTTCCTCCTCGTTGCCATAAACCATAATCATCCAGGACTTCTTAAAGACCAGCCGCATTCCTTCATCTGCAGAACGTAAAGTAGCTAGAAACATGATCTCCTAATGCACCGGGAACAATTGTTTTGGGAGGGTGGGTGTGGGTTTAGGGTAAAGTATCGAAATATGGGGTCTCTATATATCACCCCATGCCAAGGTGAGAAATGCACTTTGGGTGAAACGAGAAATAAACGATTTACCTTCAAACAAAAAATACAGGCACGTTCTGTAGAAGTGCCACTCTATATATTCCCGTCACCATATTATTAAATTCGTGTACTTTTATACCTTTGCTGGGTGATTCAAACTCCAGTGTGTCTGTTCAACCTGTCTTATGTCCAGCCCCCGTCTAGCATATATGGAAGTACCCATTCCACAGTTCATGTGGGAAAATTTACAATTCTCTTCAACTTCCAGCTATGAATGGCAAAGCATGGTGACGGCAGCTGGCTTATTGTTTTGGTAGGCAGACTAGTTGGTTTGAATCGCCAGATGAAGTGTGATCACCTGACCAATAAGAATCAAAGTCTGTTTGAAACGATGAACCGACAGTTGAACTGTAGTTCGAATCACTAACCAAAGGTGTAAAAGTACATGTACATGTACCATGTTTAATAATTTGACGACAGGAATATATTTATATCATATATATATTATTTCTCGTTTCACCCAAAGTGAGTATCTCACCTTGGTGTATATTTATAAAGCATGGGATGATGGATAGAGACCCCATATTTCAATACCTCACCCTAAAACCGCCCCACCCTCCCGAAATGCGCATTTCGGGGGCCTGTGGCACAGACAGGGATGGAGACAGGGACACACATCTACGGATGGGTGAGTGCGATGAGTGAGTGAATGTGATTTAACGTCGCTTTCAACTATATTTCAGCCATATCACAACGTTGGGTCCTATTCCTTTTCACACCTGGGAATCACACGGGTGGCATGGGGTCATATTCCTTTTTACACCCAAGAATCCATGGGTGCCTCAGTTAGTCACCTCTTACAACAAGCTGTCTGAGGAGCTAAGGCCTATTCTTACCATGACCTGTGATGTGCACAACAACATCCCAGGTCAATCCCTGGAAGCCCCACGAGGCTTTAGATCCCTATATCGAGCTTTCCGCAGCTAAAGCTACAGGCTTGATAAAAAATGCATCAATACTTTAGGAGGAGTAGACTGACAGGTGGACAACGCCTTCTTATGATAAGTACATCAAGGGCAAGAACTCTGTTAATAAACAGTTTCTACATGGAAAGTACAGGAAGATTGGGCAATCTGCGCTTAAACTGCTTCGTGTGTGGAAAAAATCTTGTGAAACAAGGCAAGGCACAGTAAGCCCTCTACACAAACATGCACCTCGTGTGAATCATACGTAAACTCACCTGTGTGATACATGCACATTAACTTCCTCCCATTTAACACTATTTGAGCCTATATTACTCCTGCCATATTAAACATTTCTTGTATAAAAATATACAATATCTGCGTTACTATATTTTATGATGCAATGTGAAATGCAGAAGAGTCACGTGTGACTCAGACCAGCTTGATTTTCTTTGGCACATGAGTAATTACATGTATGTGACACGCCATAAATATTTCTGATACCATACAGGATTTTCTTCTCAAGTATTCTTCACGCATAATGTGTATTATTTTCTGTGTATCTCTATTAGGTCTTGTAGTACTCACACTCATTGTCAAAAGTATCCTCTCCCACCTCATCCTGAATGTCTATGTCTGGAAGAAAAATGAATTTAACTTATGAACATTACATTTATACGTGCAATACAGTGAACAAAAGAGGGAGTAGGAGAACACAAAATTGTTAAACCTGGAACTTAGTCTACATTATTTATGTTTACAATATATGGCAGATGTATTCACAAGACAATAAAGCAATAGGAATTGTATTTTTAGGAATGTTATTCACCTACAATCCAAAATAGCATGCTCATAGTTCTGAACTGTACGAAAACATTATCCACTTTAATATATGGTGAAACTGCAAAAATAACAGTACTGCCACATTTTTTTATACAATGCAAACACCAAACACCTATTAGAAAGTCCTCTATACAATAATCTCCAGCATTTTCTCCTTACATAATAATGTACAGCTCAAGCAATATGATATCAGTAATATGTTTGAACTACTTATGGATCCTCCATCTGATATAGCACTCGATGTAGGTTTCTATATACATTCCTGCTTTGAAAAGAAACTGCATGTATGAATGCATTTGTAGATATCATTGATTTATAATGTACATATATGAGGTACATGTCTCCTGATACTATAGATGCACTAAGGAATTTGTCTACTTTAGTTCAATCGTGTTTGTACCCGGCTCCAAGTGGGCGTTTTTTTTCAATACAATTCTGATTCTGACACCATAATAAAAAAACAGCTTGTAAATGTACCTTCATGATCCAGTTCATCCAGTGACTTCCCCACAGTCTTTTGTCAGCTTACCACGGTGAGCTAACACTGTAAGGAGTTTGGCAACTTTTGCCTTTTCGTTTGTTGACCTCATCATTCTGTACCCGGTAGTAGTCCTTGTGAACCTTAAGAGAATGTCCTAAATGGCGTGCTATCCAACCAAGCTCTTCGCTTTCCATGGACAAGACCTGTAAATTATAGCAAAGTATTAAGATCAAGACCAATGTTCATATCCAACCAACGCTAATTAAAATCTTGTAATACATGTATATTAAATTTTCAGTCACCCAGGCAAGAGATTGAATAATTTTGCTCTTTTTGGTTAAATTAACCCAACTACAGACATGTCCATTTTCTTGCTATGGAGATCATTTTTGAAAGTTTGTTCCCACCATGGTTGATCATCTGTTACATGTAATTCTCAACAGATTTTGTATCAGGTCAAGCTCATGTATGTATGTTTACTTCTGATTGGAGTCTACACTGTAACCTGATGGGGATATTTACTTGATTGCTGAATTTTCATGTACTATCTAACAGAGGATGTCCACATGGAAAGCCAAATGTTTTTTTCTGGGTCATGATACCATCTGCAAATGAGCTTGGTTGACCATAACAACAACAATATTATTTCCACGAGTTTTACATAAGAGATATTGGAAGAAATTTCTGTCTTATTGACATGTGGAAGAAGGGAGAAAGACTTTCTCCTGACACTGGCAGGCTTCAAGCCATCGAATGTGAGGTACAAGGAGGGTACAAGTGTGTAATATGTTGCAAGGCAGCTGTAATACTATGAGGAAGATAGTGACTAGCTGTGGCCTCTCTGGGTCAAGAGTCAGGAACTCTAACAACTATACCACCTCCTATGGTTGGCCATCCCTGCCAGAATTCGTCATTTAGAGGCTGCCTCTAAATAATATATACCATGGTATAAAATGCCAAGCCTGCGCATAATTCGTATTTAGAGGCTGCCTCTAATTATTTTGTACCATGGTATAAAATGCTGAGCCTGCCATAATTCCTATTTAGAGGATGCCTGTAAATCGCCAAGCCTGCCACAATTCGTATTTAGAGGCTGCCTGTAAATAATATATACCATGGTATAAAATGCCGAGCCTGCCATAATTCGTATTTAGAGGCTGCCTCTAATTATTTTGTACCATGGTATAAAATCACCAAGCCTGCCATAATTCCTATTTAGAGGATGCCTCTAATTCATTTTAGCCGTAAGTCATAAACAACTCGATGTTATATCAAGAATATTAAATTTGACCAATGAGTAAACTTGTAACAAGCGTAGAGATATGGAACCAAATTTGTGAAAGCGCATATCATTGGTGGAAGTAATAAGAAGGCGAAAATTTACGACTTACGGCTAAAATGAATTAGAGGCATCCTCTAAATAGGAATTATGGCAGGCTTGGCGATTTTATACCATGGTACAAAATAATTAGAGGCAGCCTCTAAATACGAATTTGGCAGGCTCGGCATTTTATACCATGGTACAAAATAATTAGAGGCAGCCTCTAAATACGAATTGTGGCAGGCTTGGCGATTTACAGGCATCCTCTAAATAGGGATTATGGCAGGCTCGGCATTTTATACCATGGTACAAAATAATTAGAGGCAGCCTCTAAATACGAATTATGGCAGGCTCGGCATTTTATACCATGGTACAAAATAATTAGAGGCAGCCTCTAAATGACGAATTCTGGCAGGGATGGCCAACCATAACCTCCTGTCTCGAGCAAGGTACATGTTGGTAGCTGAAATACTGTGACAAAAATAGAAGATACAGGCAGTGACCAAGTAGTGATCTGAGCAAGACTGTGAGGTACATGTGAGCAACAAACAGTGTGAGGTAGCTGTAATACTTTGACATAGACAGAAGATTGTGATCAGAAATTGATCTGAGTGTAACATTGTGAGGTACCTATGTGTAACATTGTGAGGTACCTGTATGTAACATTGTCAAGGTACCTCCTGTGTAATATTGTGAGGCATCTGTATGTAACATTGTCAAGGTACCTCCTGTGTAATATTGTGAGGCACCTGTATGTAACATCGTCAAGGTACCTCCTGTGTAATATTGTGAGGCACCTGTATGTAACATTGTCAAGGTACCTCCTGTGTAATATTGTGAGGCACCTGTGTGTAACATTGTGAGGTACCTGTATGTAACATTGTCAAGGTACCTCCTGTGTAATATTGTGAGGCACCTGTGTGTAACATTGTGAGGTACCTGTATGTAACATTGTCAAGGTACCTCCTGTGTAATACAGTCCTTGCGTTTGGAGGTGAGCGATCGCTCTCGCGCACCATCGCTCACCTAAATCATATCCAAGGTACACTGTTTTTCGCGCACCTAGATTCAGCAGATTAAATATAGAAATAAGTAGGCTGTGTCTGCTAACGGCCTTATTATTAAATGAACGGACAGTTGGTGTTAATTTTGCGAACTCTTCCACACTGAAAATCACTGTGAGAATAAACTGAAATGCCTTTAATAAATTAGCATTGGCATCTTATCTTGCCAATAAGATTTTCTCAACTATGTCACTATCACCACCAACTCGTATTCTTTAATGCCAATGTACACTTATGGTGCGAAGACATGCAAATCAAAATATTCAGCTAGGACCTTATTTTAAGAGGAAAGTTATCATGTTGATGGTTATATTTGTATATATATCTAGGACAGGGTCTAATGTCAATGACAAAAACGGGTTGCATGATGATCGAAACCGACAGTGGGTCGGACCGGACACCTCTCATTAAGAAACGTAGCCCAAAAACATTGGCTAAGGAGTTTTATTTATTTAATTTTATTTAATTATTTTTTTGGTTGTTAATTGTTGCTGAATCGGACTCCTTAGCTCGAATCACTGATAGGGCCCGAAACAGAAAGAACTAAATAAACTAGACGTCAGTCGCTCGAGATCTTTAACTGCATGCGGTGTGGGGAATTGAGACAGATCGAGGCAACGAAAGCATTTTATCAAATAAATAATATGATTTGACATCTCCAGCACTATGACAACCACCTAACGGCTCCTTTAATAAGATGGAATCTGCATTCAAGCACGGATTTTGTCAACAAAACCATTGTGTTTCTTTCTCCGCAGTTGACTGTAGGCATAGCAAGTGATTTTAAATGAAATGTTTACATGTTTTCACTGAATTTACGGGAGAGTCAAAGGTGACCTGGAACTGTGTCCAGATTCTGTCAGGCGGTGGCAAGTTTTGAAGGTGAAATGGTGTTTTCCCCAATTTTGGCTATCAGTTGAATACTTCTGATATTGCATTCTTGAAGCAGAATGTTAAACAGAATCTATAAATATATATTTTTCATCTTCAAGTTCATAGACAAAACTTTGTATGTGTTTATTACTGAGTACAAAAAGTTGACATTAAATTGTTATGACGGATGAATGGATGAGCTAAAATTATGAATATTTTCCCCCCATGCAGTCCTCGAATAGTCCAAAGAATTCTTCCAGTCAATTCCAGCACACTGTCTCCATTTTCAATTATGAAAACATTAATGAAATATGAATCAACTCACTGAAGAAATGCACATCAACTTTTGGCCCCCTTGGGCACCATGACCAAGGCAGCACCCATTTTATACATAAAGTATGGTTCCAAAGTCAAACTGACACTTCTGATGACATCATTTCAATGCCTACTGATAGGGACATGTGCAGAATGTGGTTGACCTTCTTGCTCACAGCATCAGAAATCGATCCTTGTCGGTTTTTAACCAATAGCGACGTGGGTTTATACACGTGATCAGAAAGGTCACGAGATAAAAATAGCATAGGTCATACTCTTACAACATGTCAGAAAGGCGCCAAAACGGGAAAATCAGTCAATGTTTTTTCAACACATTTGATC
Source organism: Hanleya hanleyi (assembly GCA_036873755.1). NCBI lineage: Eukaryota > Metazoa > Mollusca > Polyplacophora > Lepidopleurida > Hanleyidae > Hanleya > Hanleya hanleyi. The sequence goes on along the minus strand of JAVTVY010013723.1, from coordinate 30,923 downwards.
ACATTTTGTCCGCATCAAAACAATCATGAGAGATGGTACATGGCCAAAGAAGATCAGGTCGGTCAAACTGTATCAAATTGGCATATTTTTTCTCTCCCGTTTCGTTATTTTCGTCAGCGAAAGATTGCGAAAAGGCAGTTTGCGGAAGGTCAACTTTTATCGCCACATTTTAACCTGTAGACGTCCGCTTTGAGCTGTGATAGGAAAGCTACGCCCCCTTACCCCATTCTCGTCTCGCGAGACTCACTACTGCGAGAAAGAGTCTCACGCGTAAATGGGAGCCATACCCCCAAAATTTGGGGGGTGAGTAGGCGGCGTATGATTATCTGGCTTGTCACTGACCTGCTGACTCCGCCGAGTTAGAAGCGAATTGCTAAACATAACGTGGGCTATATAATTGGGAAATGACTCTTTCCGTTTCGGAGCATATCAATGGCGAACAAATTATTGTCGGTATGTATACTTGGCCGTGAAAGCGAGTTATCTAATACAGGAAGTAGTTCGCGGGTAGACACGGCTCGCTTTGAGAATGATGTCATGCTGCCTCGCTTTGAGATTGGAGATTCAAAAATGTCACCAGTTTACATGAGAGTCGCTTTGGTCTCCCGCGGGTAGACACGGCTCTCTTTGAGAATGCCCCTTACCCTATATTCACCTATCACACGCACCCGTGCCCTATATTCACCTTACCACGCCCCTTACCCTTATATTCACCTGTTTCTGAGTTATAAGAAATGTAATCTTATATTCGCTACAGTTCAGTTCATCACCGGCTAAGTTATGTTGTTGATAAATACTGTACCGGTACTAGCTGTGATCTTGATAATGATTTTTGTTTTGAAACAGATGAAATTTTACTTTGGTGGGTCGGAACTGGCGACGGGACTGTACCCGATACAAGAATAAAAAAAAGAGCTGCAACCCCTGCATGATCGAGTCCCCCGATGGGTTTACGAAGGAGTGGGGGGGGGGGGCGAAATATATGCAGCTTCAACAACAACAACAAAAATCGAAGAGCCGCACTATTGTTCTCACTTGGAGGGTTGTCTCCAAGAATACCAAGGGTTTATTTTTCATTTTGTAATGGTTTACTAGAAAATATATAATTCTGTAATGCATACGAATATAAATTCACCAGTGGTTTACGGAGGTTTACAACAACAACATGTCACTGGCCGTCACTTCAAAGTTATTAAATAACTAATTAATCAATAGCCAACTGAATTTCTCGTCGTAATTCCATATTCCGACCTTGATAACACTTAAAAAACAACATATATACATACAGTTACACTTCGCAAGCGCCTTGGATGACCATGTTGATGTTTTGGAGACAACTCAAACTTCCCTGTGAGGTAGTGTGCGCGCGCCAGACATCCTTGTGAGGTGTTTTCGCATACGAACCTCGTTCCCATCAGCATTCCCTTTGCTCCCTTCGGTACCTCGGATAGGACAACACTGACCTACACGCAACGTGGTGAGTTCGCGCACATACGAATTAGGTTGTTCTTGTTGTATATAAGGTTTATCTTTTTTGGCCAACAGGGGGCACCACCTTACGGCAAGTCAATTTACACACACTGGAAAACACACAGTGTGCACTGTTTCATTATCCTTGAGAGGTTGGAATAAAAATATGCGACAAACGATCTAATAATGACACACACACAATTTTAGGGCCTGTCCTTGTGAGGTGTACCTCACAAGGAAAAAGTACCTCACAAGGGTGTTAGGGGCTCACACACGACCTCGTAAGACCACAGTTGTAAACCCACACGAACACACACACACCCACACACGCACACACACACGCGCATACACTCATTGCGCATTGCGCCGCAAGGTCAATAGGGCTCGAAATGTGCTTTTATACTACTAATCCATCCTTCACTGCCCCAAAATGCCCACTTTCGCTACCACTCGTACTGGTGACGTCACCGATGACGTCACAGATGACGCGAACATCCCTCAAATCGGAGTCTATACCCCGAGAGCTACAACATGACACCTCCCACGACGCATTCGGACCAAGGATGGTCCCTCTCTACCCCAAACACACCTCCACACACTCCTAAAACGCCCACTTTGGCTACTACTCCTACTGATGACGTCACAGATGATATGAACATCCCTCAAATCGGGATGTACACCCCGAGAGCTACAACATAACACCCCACACGACGCATTCGGACCAAAGATGGTCCATCCCTACCCCAAATACCTTCCTTCACTGCCCCAAAATGTCCACTTTCGCTAGTACTCGTACTGATGACGTCAGCGATGACGTCACAGATGATATGGACAGCCCTCAAATCGGGGTCTACACCCTGAGAGCTACAAAATGACACCTCGCAGGACGCATTCGGACCAAGGATGGTCCATCTCTACCCCAAACACACCTCTACACACTCCCAAAATGTCCACTTTCGCTACTACTCGTACTGATGACGTCACCGTTGACGTCACAGGTGACGTGGGCAGCCCTCAAATCGGCGTCTACACCTCGAGAGCTACAAAAGAACACCCCGGACGACGCATTCGGACCAAGGATGATCCATCTCGACACCAAATACCTTCTTGCACTGCCCCAAAATGGCCACTTTTCTTACTACAACCAACCGCGCATGCGCAGATTGACGCGACTTGCACTTAAAAACACGCCATTCTGACTCTACCCCGCACAAGCTTCACTTTGACACCTACCACGACCCATTCGGACCAATAGCGGTCCATCTCTACCTCAAACACACACCCACATACCCCCCAAAATGCCTGCAATCTATACTACGGCCAGACTGCGCATGCGCAGAATATTGAAAAAGGACGAACTATTAGTCCAGTCGGATGCTCCTCCACGAGAGCTTCAAAATAAGACCTCACACGACACCATAGGATCATTAGGGGCTCACCTAGACCCCAAAACGCCCACCCAGTATGGGCCTATACCACCATAGCCAGTATGGGGCTATATGAGCCTACCCAGGCCTCGGTGAACTTTTTCCAAAAATTTCACCGTTTCGCTTCGAAACCCTTCCCATCGTGTTCTAAATGACTAGACGTGAAAAACAAATCCAAACAGCCCATATCACAATGAACGTGTGTGAATTTCCCAGATTGGACCTATACCCCCATATAGCCAGTATGGGACTATATGGGCTATATGGTACTTTTCCAAAAATTTCACCGTTGCGCTCCGAGACCCTTCCCATCGTGTTCTAAATGACGGGACGTGAAAAACAAATCCAAGCAACCCATATCACAATGAACGTGTGTGAATTTCTCAGGTTGAACCTATAACCCAGTATAGGACTACATGGGGCTATATACAGACCTCGGTGACTTTTCCCAAAAATTTCACCGATTCGCTCTGGGACCCCTCCCATTGTGTTTTTCTCGACGAGATCAGAAAAACGAGACCCCACAACCCATAGTAACACCCCAAAAAAAAAATTGACCACCCCTCCATATAGCCAGTATGAGCCTATATGGGGGTTTACCCATACAGGCATTTCCCCGTATATTGTATATTGTACGAGTCTGTATTCCGCATTTTATTTATTTATTTTATTTATTTATTTATTTATTTCTGTGGAAACACCCGATTGACTGGATAGGCAGGCCCCGATAAGCCCGGGGGACCGATATGACCCCCATGGGATAGAGTCGATAGGAGTTTTAGGATAAAGTCCGTGTTCCGTTTTTTATATCTGGAGACATTTTACATGCACCCTCTAGAGGGCAGCACCATCGATACCAAAGGCGAATCCCCTTTTTGTTTGTTTATTTTTTGCGGAGATATACGGACAAAAAACGCTCGACCCTCGGGTCGCACGGATGCTAGACTCGTCCTAATAACATCGTCCAACACCTATAGATTATGTTTATTACTATAAGTCGTCCTTCCCATGGTTTCAGGTATTTTTTTCGACCCTTCCCGCTCCAAGGTAACACCCGATCGAGTCAAGGAGCTCTCTTGTGTTAGAGGTAGTTTTTGATCTCTTGAGCTGGTGGCGCCCCCTGGCGGAACTCCCCCTCATCTCCCCAAGAGTTACCTCTCTGGAAAATGCGGCTGTAAATCCACTTTCTATACTACTCCACCTTAACCAGGTTAGAGCGATCCCGCTCTCTAAAATGGAGGTAAAAAAGGTCGTTTTTGTTCAATACCTTTTTATTCCTTCTTAACCAATGCATCAACCACTAATCCCAAGGACTGGTGTCCGTCCTTAGTGACTTGAGCAGGGACACTAATCCCCAGGATATGTGTCCGTCCTTAGTGATGTGAGAAGAGACACTAATCCCCAGGATAGGTGCCCGTCCTTAGTGGTGTGAGAAGTGACACTAATCCCCAGGATAGGTGTCCGTCCTTATTGATGTGAGAAGGGACACTAATCCGCAGGATAGGTATCCGTCCTTAGTGACTTGAGCAGGGACACTAATCCCCAGGATAGGTGTCCGTCCTTAGTGACTGATAAGGGACACTAATCCCCAGGACAGGTGTCCGTTCTTAGTGATGTGATAAGGGACACTAATCCCCAGGATAGGTGTCCGTCCTTAGTGACTGATAAGGGACACTAACCCCCAGGAGAGGTGTCCGTTCTTAGTGATGTGATAAGGGACACTAATCCCCAGGATAGGTGTCCGTCCTTGGTGACTGATAAGGGACACTAATCCCCAGGACAGGTGTCCGTTCTTAGTGATGTGATAAGGGACACTAATCCCCAGGATAGGTGTCCGTTCTTAGTGATGTGATAAGGGACACTAATCCCCAGGACAGGTGTCCGTCCTTAGTGACGTGATAAGGGACACTAATCCGCAGGATAGGTGTCCGTCCTTAGTGACTTCAGCAGGGATACTAATCCGCAGGATAGGTGCCCGTCCTTAGTGACTTGAGCAGGGATACTAATCCGCAGGATAGGTGCCCGTCCTTAGTGACATGAGCAGGGACACTAATCCGCAGGATAGGTGTCCGTCCTTAGTGACGTGATAAGGGGCACTAATCCCCAGGATAGGTGTCCGTCCTTAGTGACTTGAGCAGGGTCACTAATCCCCAGGACAGGTGTCCGTTCTTAGTGATGTGAGAAGAGACACTAATCCCCAGGATAGGTGTCCGTCCTTATTGATGTGAGAAGGGACACTAATCTCCAGGATAGTTGACCGCCCTCAGTGATGTGAGAAGGGACACTAATCCCCAGGATAGGTGTCCGTTTTTAGTGATGTGAGAAGAGACACTAATCCCCAGGTTAGGTGTCCGTCCTTATTGATGTGAGAAGGGACACTAATCCCCAGGATAGGTGACCGTTCTTAGTGATGTGAGAAGGGACACTAATCCCCAGGATAGGTGTCCGTCCTTATTGATGTGAGAAGAGACACTAATCCCCAGGATAGGTGTCCGTCCTTAGTGATGTGAGAAGGGACACTAATCCCCAGGATAGGTGTCCGTCCTTATTGATGTGAGAAGGGACACTAATCTCCAGGATAGGTGTCCGTCTTAGTGATGTGAGAAGGGACACTAATCCCCAGGATAGGTGTCCGTCCTTATTGATGTGAGAAGAGTCAGGATAGGTGTCCGCCCTCAGTGATGTGAGAAGGGACACTAATCCCCAGGATAGGTGTCCGTCCTTATTGATGTGAGAAGAGACACTAATCCCCAGGATAGGTGTCCGTCCTTATTGATGTGAGAAGGGACACTAATCCGCAGGATAGGTATCCGTCCTTAGTGACTTGAGCAGGGACACTAATCCCCAGGATAGGTGTCCGTCCTTAGTGACTGATAAGGGACACTAATCCCCAGGACAGGTGTCCGTTCTTAGTGATGTGATAAGGGACACTAATCCCCAGGATAGGTGTCCGTCCTTAGTGACTGATAAGTGACACTAATCCCCAGGGCAGGTGTCCGTTCTTAGTGATGTGATAAGGGACACTAATCCCCAGGATAGGTGTCCGTCCTTAGTGACTGATAAGGGACACTAATCCCCAGGACAGGTGTCCGTTCTTAGTGATGTGATAAGGGACACTAATCCCCAGGATAGGTGTCCGTTCTTAGTGATGTGATAAGGGACACTAATCCCCAGGACAGGTGTCCGTCCTTAGTGACGTGATAAGGGACACTAATCCGCAGGACAGGTGTCCGTCCTTTCTGACTTGAGCAGGGACCCTAATCCGCAGGATAGGTGCCCGTTCTTAGTGACTTGAGCAGGGACACTAATCCACAGGATAGGTGTCCGTCCTTAGTGACGTGATAAGGGACACTAATCCCCAAGATAGGTGTCCGTCCTTAGTGACGTGATAAGGGACACTAATCCCCAGGACAGGTGTCCGTTCTAAGTGACGTGAGAAGGGACACTAATCCCCAGGATAGGTGTCCGTCCTTAGTGACTTGAGCAGGGACACTAATCCACAGGATAGGTGTCCGTCCTTAGTGACTTGAGCAGGGTCACTAATCCCCAGGACAGGTGTCCGTCCTTAGTGATGTGAGAAGAGACACTAATCCCCAGGATAGGTGTCCGTCCTTATTGATGTGGGAAGGGACACTAATCTCCAGGATAGTTGACCGCCCTCAGTGATGTGAGAAGGGACACTAATCCCCAGGATAGGTGTCCGTCCTTATTGATGTGAGAAGGGACACTAATCCCCAGGATAGATGTCCGTTCTTAGTGATGTGAGAAGAGACACTAATCCCCAGGTTAGGTGTCCGTCCTTATTGATGTGAGAAGGGACACTAATTCCCAGGATAGGTGACCGTTCTTAGTGATGTGAGAAGGGACACTAATCCCCAGGATAGGTGTCCGTCCTTATTCATGTGAGAAGAGACACTAATCCCCAGGATAGGTGTTCGTCCTTATTGATGTGAGAAGGGACACTAATCCCCAGGACAGCTGTCCGTCCTTATTAATGTGAGAAGGGATACTAATCCCCAGGATAGGTGTCCGTCCTTATTGATGTGAAAAGGGACACGAATCCAAGAGATAGGTCCTAACATCAATCGTGTGCTTCTATTCTAAGTAAACGCGCATCCTTTATGCGTCCGCATAATGTACGTGCCTGTATCCCTAGAAGTGTTAACGTCAATTGTTTGCTTTCGTCATCGATAAGCCTACGGCGTCCAAATCCTTTCCATGCCGGCATTCCCAGGGGTCATATTTCACTTGTGAGCTTCTGTCCTAGATTATCCTACATCCTTTATGTGACCGCATCATTTATGTGACAGCATCATTTATGTGACCGCATCCTTTATGTGACCGCATCATTTATGTGACAGCGTCATTTATGTGACCGCATCCTTCATGTGACCGCATCATTTATGTGACAGCATCATTTATGTGACCGCATCATTTATGTGACCGCATCCTTTATGTGACAGCATCATTTATGTGACTGCATCATTTACGTGACCGCATCATTTATGTGACCGCATCCTTTATGTGGCCGCATAATTTATGTGACAGCATCATTTGTGTGACCGCATTATTTATGTGACCGCACCATTTATGTGACAGCATCGTTTATGTCACCGCATCATTTATGCGCCCGCATTCTTTATGTGACCTCATCCTTTATGTGACCGTATCATTTATGTAACAGCATCATTTATGTGGCCACATCCTTTATGTGACCGCATCATTTATGTGACAGCATCATTTATGTGACAGCATCATTTATGTGTCCGTATCATTTATGTGACCGCATCCTTTATGTTACCGCATATTTCATGTGTCCCTGGAGGCTAAGAATGTCTGGTGGGTAAAAGAGTCCGACTTCTATCTCCTAACCCAGCTTACAGGATAGTTTCATTCACATTAGGGATAAATGTCCGCTCTTATTTATATGATAAGGGACACTAATCACCAAGATATTGTTAGCCATCATTATCGGCATCTCAAAAGATGCTAATGTCTGCTTATATATTAGATATGTGGGCATTCTTTATATGCCCCCACATCCTTTATGTCCCCACATCTTTTATGTCCCCACATCCTTTATCGGCCGGTGTGAAGGCTGTCCTGGCTAAGAGTGTTCCTTTTCTACAGAAATTATATTGGATACCGGTACTTATTAAGGTGAAGAAAAATATCCCAGCTGGGTTAGAAGATAGGGACCGGACAGCTTTAGCCAACGACCATTCTAAGACTTTCAGAGGTGCTAACGTTCATTGTTCGTTCTAGATGTGTCCATTATATTTATATTATGTTTCAGCTTTTGTCCGGGTCTGAAACTACATAGAGTGTTCACAAGAATTAGCATGGCATAAAATCAGATCTTTGATTGCCATTTTGCGACCTTCAGATTGAAAAGATATTTTGATAACAACAATTTTCGTAATCAGAAGAGTTAACGTGACCTATTCATCTACTCGTTTGTTACAGAAAATGCCTCAAAGAATGTCCCAAATTTCCACCTACAAGAATCAGCCAAATGACAGCTTCGATCTCTCCGTCATCCTTGTCAATCTGGTTCAGTTGAGCCATTGTCACCCCTACCGACACATTCACTGGCACACCCTTCTCTTCCTGTGGAAGGACATGGCGGTTGTAGTGTGACAACACTTTCTTAAAGACGCCTGTCGCATCGTAAAGCGCTTTCCTGAAATGTAAATCGGGAAAATCGTCAAATGGCATCGAGATAGTCATCAACTGAATTCTATATTAAAATATTCACAATGTAATATAGAGAGAGACAGAGATAAGTCAGTTAAATTTAACGTCGCGTTCAATAATATACGCGTATAATACTGCATTAGGCTTTTTATCCGACAAAATAAACACAGCTGTTCCTGACAAAGTTTCCATACACGCCAATTTTTCTTTGAATCTGAGGGGAATGAAATGGAGATCCCCTTCCCCTCCTAAGCCAGAAAACATTGGCTAGAGGAGTCTAATTTACTTGATTACTTGGTATTGATTAATTGTTGTTAATGATCTCATAGCCTCGGACCCCTCACTCTATACACCTATCACACGGCTTCTGGGTTACCTCACTCATATAACAAGATTATATGAATTAGTCTGAGTGCACAGTCATATAGACCAAGAGACATAAAGCTATCAAATAGCCTTCGCGATATGACAATAATTGCTGAAAACTACGTTAAATCCTACTGACTCATCCGCAATTAAATAGTGATAAGATAGGGTCACTGACACAGGGCATTGTACTGCAACAACTTTTGTCATCAGACCCCAAGAAATCCTCCGGAATGGAGCCTATTCTAGCCAAATTCCTAAAATTGGCAGCTTATAGCTCATGTGTTGAACAACTGCATCCCAAAGAGACATTTCCCTACAAGTTGGAAAACGGCGAGGACTTCTCCAATCCACAAGAAAGGTCAGAAAGATTTTCCCGCGAAATTCAGACATATCAGTGTGCTTCCGATACTCTCCAAAATCGTAGGAAGACATGTGGCTAATAACCTCACAGAATACCTAAATTATAACAATCTGTTTTATAAACATCAATCAGGTTTTCGCGCTGGACACTCTTGTGAAACGGCACGTGTGTCGTTAGTAGACACTTGGTTTCACGAGATAGACAAAGGCAATTTTATGGCAAGCCAAAGTGCTTTTTATTCCGAATTTCCGATATCGGGAATTCTAATTTCCGATATCGAAAATTGCAATTCTCGATATCGGAAATAGAATTTCCGATATCGGGAATTAGAATTTCTCATATCGGAAATTCAGTGACAATTTTCGATATCGGAAATAGAATTTCCCATATCGGGAATTCAATTTTCGATATCGGAAATAGAATTTCCCATATCGGAAATTGTCACCGAATTTCCGATATCGGAAATGAAAGCTCTGGAAGCTTTACAAAACCTAGGGGTGCATTCCACACCTAATGATGTGCGGCTAAAAACAGGCATGGGTTCGGATCTTCGGCCATAAATAGATGTAAAAATTTTGATAAAACCTTGTAAAAGTATATATTTTCTAAATGGGCACACTCGTGCCATTATTTCAGGAGAATTGTGAGCTATTGAAATTGAAAAGGAAAGACGTGCAATCCTCCTTAACCCTTCTCCAACTTTTCTGAAAAACTCCATAAAATATATGAAAATGTGTCAAGTTCTACCCGCAACCCAGCGAAGACGTATGAAATGATTTTCTTTTTATGTGTGTTAAAGTGTTTCCCGTCCAAAGGACAATTTAAAATGGCGAAAAAACAGGGGGTCGACCAACTCATTTTTTGTAAAATTTTATCGCCATAAAGGGATCATGATTTTCGCTTCCCGAAAAAGTGCGGATTTTGGTCCGCCCGATATTCAATTCCGGACCCAATAAACTCTGTAGTGGCGAGTGGGTGCGATCAACAAGCAATTGTTATATCCTCGTTTGGAGAAATGGTTACGTCCAGCAGGGTGATACTATAGATATCAGTTAGTAGAACGGTAAGAAGAATTACCTTGCTGTCAAAATCGGGCGACCTTCCTTATTATAAAACTAGGGAGGGACCACTTTGTACGAAACCGTGGCAAGTGTGGAGTACACCCTAGAGTTGCAATTTCCGATATCGGAAATTCAGTGACAATTTCCGATATCGGAAATTGAATTTCCGATAACGGGAATTTAATTTCCGATATCGGAAATTGTCCCCGAATTTCCGATATTGGAAATTGTCCCCGAATTGAATTTCCGATATCGAGAATTGCAATTTCCGATATCGAGAATTCAATTTCCGATATCGGAAATTAAAGGTCATGAATTTCCGATATCGGAAATTTTAATTCCGATATCGGGAATTCAATTTCCGATATCGGAAATTCTCGAATAAAAAGCACTTTGGGTTGCCATACAATTTAGTTGGTGCAATCTTTCTAGACCTGGGTAAAGCCTTTGATTTGGTAAACACTGATATCTGTTTGTCAAAGCTTAAAACTTATGGTCGTACGGACATGTCCTTACCTCTCTTCAGTTCGTATCTTATGGGAAGAAATAATTGTGTTAGTATGACTGGCAAATTGATTAGACACGTTAGTGTGGATATCTCCGTATTTGGACGGTTGCTATTCATATTGTATGTGAATGACATGCCTTTCCATCTTAACAATTCATGTTCTGTTATATTTGCTGATGATACAACTATGTTCACCGCTGCAAAGTCCTTAGACACCATAAACTTATGCCTAAATGAAGATGTCGGTCATGAAAGTAGTTGGTGTGAAACAAACAAGATGTGCCCCGATGCAGAGAAAAAGAAAAGCATGAATGTAACTACTTCTCAGAATCTCCACTACTTACTCACGAATAAGTTAAATGTCTTACTTGGTGGACAGGCATTAGAAACTGTAAGTTTTGAGAAATTGTTGGGTGTTTCAATTACTGAAAACCTTGACTGGTCCGAGCACATACGGAAGGTTGAAAAACTGGTAAATCGTAAACTTTCACTGCTAGCTCGGATCAGGAAATTCCTCCCTTTAGATAATAAGAGGAAGATTTTTTACTATTGTTTCATCTTAAACTTTTTAATTACTGTTCCAATGTATGGTCAAATGAAAGTGTGAGTGTGACATATCCGCGCTTGAACGGCTAAATGCAAAGTCTGGCCATGCGATTAATTTTAGATACCGGATACTGAACCTCATATATCAATTAAGGATATGTATGCTAAATTAAACAGGTTACCGGTGACCTTGAAACTGAAATTAAATAGACTTGTTTTAGTATTTAAATGTAGGCAAAATATAGCATCGGATTACATTAGCAACAGTACAATAATATAAGCCTGTTAGATCCCTACGATCGCCAGATCAAGTAGGTTTAATTAATGTACCCAGGGCACAGACTTTTCAAATGTCCGTTTAGGATAAATGACCTCGTAGAATATAACGGAATGCCCAGTCATACCAAAGACTGTAAAAACCTTGGTGGTTTTAGAACGCATGTAAACGATTTCTTCAAGAACAGTGTTTATCTGAATATTCTTAAATTAAGATGACTGAACTTTTAAATTATGTGCTAACTATTTTAATGTTATTTATCTTTCTTATTGTATATGTTGTTACATTTTATGTTATGTTTTTTGCAACTCTACCTGCACGAAAAGAGGTTCCCACCTATTGTAGTTATCGAGTTTTGATAATAAAGTTAATCTATCTATCTATCTATCTATCTATCTATCAATGAATGCGAAATTCGGCTGAAGTCCGTATGATCTTACCAGCGACATTTAAAACGAGGAGAGTTGACAAGATATCAATTAATATAGATGAGCAATGACAGAGCGACAGTCATGTAACACCGTGTAAGTAACTATTCTACAGCTTGGTCAGTCTGATATTATGTTATACTGATTCAGCCTTTATTACACTGAAAATGATCAGAGTAGAACGATGACAATTAATGAATAAGTTAACATGGTTAAAACTCTTTAACAAAAGTAAGCTATATACTCCGTCAAAAATATAATTCTCCTGGCAATTTAATATAACAAGTCTAATATAAGAAAATTAATAAGAAACAAAAGACGCCTACTGTCATTTAAGATGTCAGTTTAACAATTCAGACATCACTTAGAAATGTGACACCAAGGGTGACCAAGAAAATAGAGAGTAATTTGTGGAGTACAAGAGTACGTACAGTATATCATGTATCAATAGACATTCGGGTCACCGCAGAAACCTGAGACTTGCTTTGGGAACCTTATACATTTTGTCATGGAGTCTATGATCTTTCATGTCATAGGACCATCGATATATGACGCCATGTTTGTGGGCAGAAAAACAGGCTATGAGAAGCACAGTCTCCGGGTGACCAATTTCCCGAGCTTAACTTTCTCCATTTAAGCATTTGTTTGGACTTGGGAACCATTAGCATGCCCATGGCTGTCTCCTGTCATCATATCAATTTATCATTCCCTTTGCCAACTCCTGTCTTCCCATCGTAGACTATCTTAAAGAAGAAGAAAACACGTGACTAATGTATACACTGAACGAAAAACGTACCTCCCCCGTATCAAATAATGTAAGCAAATATTTTTTGCGTTTTGTGATTTTTTACCGCCGATCTATTCATATCGAAACTTCAAAACATGGAGCCTGTGGACAGATTCATGAGTGCCGCCATAACAAGGGCTTGCGTCTATTTTAACCAATCAGAAATGTCGAAAACATATTGTGCGCATTGCTGCGTGACATCAGCCGGGCTCATACTCACTTCCGCCCTCTACGTTAAAGTAAGAGAAGCTCTCGGGACTGCAGGTTTATATTTTGTATACTGTTATAATTTGATAGTGGTAGTGTGCCAATATTCCACAAATACACGGGCATCATGCCGCATTGTGTGACGTTTGGCTGTTCTAACAGAACTGGGAATCCAAACCTTTCAAAGACCGTGACATTTCATCGGTTCCCAATATTGAAACCAGATGTACTGAAACAGTGGGTGCATATTACGTCGGTCGGCAGGATTTTACTCCAAACGCATCAGAGAAGAACTTTTGCACAGTGAGGCTGATGCAATCAATTGGAGTGAGATTATTGGTCTTTCAACACTATTTCAGTCATATCACGACGTTCGGTGCCTATTCCTGTCAAATTGTAATCATTCCAGAGTAAGAAAGGCCTGGTTTGTAATATATCTCCATGCGATATCATTATATTTTCGCCTTCCCCGCTAGAGAGCGGCGAGGCCCGGGTGACGTCACACGCTTAGACGACCCAAGCCAAAATGGCGGCACGCTTGAGAGACAAGGATGCGCAGGTTGAACGCCGATTTAATCGAGTAGAAAAAATCGCAAACAATATTTGCTTACATTTTTGGATACGGGGGAGATAGATCTTTCATTTAGTGTTTACATTGGATGGATGGATGGATGTACTTGGGCACTCCATCGCACCGCGATGGGCACAGGTCGTGCGAACACGCCGTGCAACCCGCTTCCCCCAACCCGCCCCACACATGATCCCTCTTAAAAGTGTCACATAGACACTGTTTAATCCCCACATTCTTATTAAACAATATACCTTCTCTTAATTCCCATAACTACAGAAGTATCACATAATATTTCCATCTGTCAAGCCCCCTCATTCTCTCTTCTCGGACCGATTCTTAATGGCAACTTTGATTAATTATCACCATGGACACTCATAATAAAATCTCCCAATAGCCACTCATCCTCCCCATTCACTCAACATTTAATATATCACCCATCGAATTTCTCTCTAACCCACTTTCCTTAATAATTGTTTCTGCCCCCAACCCCCTAGTAATCCTTGTCCTTGTGCCCTAAATTTTGAAGTATCCTATTTTTCCCCGTCCTCGTTATTTTGCCTATTTCCCGAAATCATAAATCCAGTGCCATGGAAATTTCACCCAGTATTTCTCATTTTCCTCAATGTAATATCCCACTATTTTCCCCTTTTTCAGAGTATGCCGTGCAACGTGTTCCCCCACACCTCTCTACACATGCTCCCTCATACCAATGATGCATAGCCATCGGTAATTCCCCATTATATCTTCTTTACATCTGTATCCATATCATCTAATCTTGATCAGGTCCCCAGTCTTACCTCAATTTCTCTGAATCATCTCTATATATTCACCAATTATTTCACCCATTTCTCTTAATTTTCTTCAATAATATACCCCAATATTTCTCGTCATTTTGCCTATTTCCCGAGATCATGAATCCAGTGCCATGTAAATATCACCCAGTATTTATCATTTTCCTCAATGCAATATCCCACTATTTCCCCTTCACTGTGCCTAATCATACAGAGTATGCCGTGCAACCCGTTCCCCCACACCGCCCTACACATGCTCCCTCATACCAGTGACGCATAGCCACTGATAATAAATATCTGTTCCCGTTGATATATTCTTATTTCTGTATCCATATCATCTAACATTGGCTGAGTCGCCCATTCTGTCCTCTATTTCCCTTAATCGTCTATAGCTTATACCTCGGTATTTTCACACATATTCATATATATATATACCAGTTATTCCATCAGTATTTCCCCTTTATTTTCCTCAATGAAATATCCCAATATATATCCGCTCACTGAAGGTCATATAATCCAATGCCATACTAATTTCACCCAGTATTCCCTCTTATTTTCCTCAATCAAATATCCCCGTATTTTCCCTTGTGCTTATTTACCCAGATCATATAAGACAATGCTATATAGATCAGTTTTTCATCCATCATAGTTAGTTATGTCGTCGCTACATGACCGAAACAAAGCCGAACGCGAAGCCAAACCCCAACTCTCTCACTCACAGTATTTCCCCTAGTTTGCCACAATGAAATATCCCAATATTTCCCCTCATTTTGACTATTCACACAATAACATATAATCCAATGCCTGATAATTTCGCCTATTATTCCCCTTATTTTCCTCCACCAAATATCCCAGCATTCACCTTCATGCCTATTCATCCAAGCTCATAACAGCGGTAGTTCCCATTATTTTCCTTCAATGAAATATCCCAGTATTTCCCCTCATTGTGCCTATTCACTTATAATATCCCACAATCCAATGCCCTATAGATCGCACCCGTTATTTCATCGAGTATTTCCCCTTATTTTCCTCAATCGAATATCCCAGTTTTACCCCCATTGTGCATATTCCCCCAATATACTATAATTCATGTCATATAGACATCATTAGTTTAACCCAGTATTTCTTCCTATTCTTCGTGATCCCAATAATTCCCCTTATTTTCCGCAATCAAATATACCCTATTTCCCGTCGTGCCTATTCAACCAAGATCATATAATCCAATGCCATAGTGTTAATTTCACCAAGTATTCCCTTTTATTTTCCTCTATCAAATATCCCCGGGTATTTTCCTTCGAGGTGCCTATTCACCCTAGATCATATAAGGCAATGTAATTTCACCCAGTATTTCCCGTTACTTTCCTCAATGAACTATTCCCTTTCTCAATCAAATATACCAGGCTTTGCCTCTGTTGTACCTATTACCACAAAATCATAGACACCAGTAATTTCACCCAGTATTTCCCGTTAATTTCCTCAACGAACTAGTCCCCTAAATATACCAGGTTTTGCCTCTGTTGTACCTATTACCACAAAATCATATACACCAGTAATTTCACCCAGTATTTCCCGTTACTTTCCTCAATGAACTATTCCCCTTTCTCAATCAAATATACCAGGCTTTGCCTCTGTTGTAACTATTACCACAAAATCATAGACACCAGTAATTTCACCCAGTATTTCCTCTCATATTTTTCTCGATTATACCCTAATGTTTACCCTTGTTGTGCCTATTCACCGCAGATCATATATAATTCAAATGTCATATGTACATGTACTCCAGTCATTTCATCCAATATTTTCCCCTTATCGTCCTCACTGAAGCATCCCGATATTTCCCCTCGTTGTGCTGCTTCCCCAATATCATATAATCTAATGCCATAGTAATTTCACCCAGTATTCCACATTAATTTTCCCTTTCAATTATCCCAGTATTTTCCTCCGTTGTGCCTATTCACCTATAATGATATAACCCAATGCCATATAAACGCCCTTACATTTCCTCGATCAGATATTTCTAAATTCCCCCAAGTTGTCCCGATTCACTCAAGATCCTATATACTGTCATATACACTAATAATTTCAACCAGTATAGCTCCTTATTTTCCCCGATGAAATATCCCAGTACTTAGTCTCATGCCACCTATTCACTCAAGATCATATCATCCAATGCCATAGTAATTTCAACCAGTATTTATACATGTATACCAGTATATCACTAAATCAATAACGTCAATGCACTACATGTATACATAGACGGCGTTAAAATCACCCAGTTTCCCCCAAATTTGTTTTAATCGCATATCCCAGTATATTTATCTTTCTTGCCTATTTCCTTAAGATTCATTTAATCCTCTCTATCAATGACAGTTAGACACCAATAAAATCACATATCCTGCCTTTTCATTTTCTCAATCACCAAAAGATTCATATAATATGGTTTATATAAATGTTATACGTCAAACATCTCTAAATCACCAAGCATGTAGTATTTCATTTAAACCGAGCTGTATCTATATAATGCTGAACACCTATCGCATTTACTTTTTCAATGTTAGTTTATTCATCTACAACTTTTTTTTTTAACCTTAAAATATCTGTTGGGTAGTGTTCCACTTAATGACACTTGCATTCTCAACCAATTAAGGCTGAAATAAACATCAAGCATGCAGAGACAGAGTATGTCCAGCCTAAGCCATTAATTTTAACAACATTGCTGAGTCCAGTCAAATTTATTACCACCTGTTTGGTGGGAATGGTTGGTAATTCCTCTCCCATGTGGAAAGTTGTGTATATATCGGCTCCGACCTGGTCACATCTTAATTCTGTATAGTAGTTTTAAGTTTCAGGCAATTGAAATCGGTCTAAACCAAGATTAAACTGTAGAAGTTCACAGCTTAATTACTAACATATGATGTACATTCTTTGAATTCCTACCACTATTGCCAGTTGAAAGATCACAAGATGTGTATTCTTGCTCACACAATCTAATCATATGAGGAATAATTTTCTCACAATAGTCCTGGCTACGATGAGCCAGTATGCAAATGAAATATGGATGATATTTAGTTTGATTATCTCATATACCCGAGAAAATACCCGTATCACCCAATTAGTCTGTATTGATCGAACAAGAACGCAACCACTAATGGCATCATCTTTATGTATATCAAAACCCTTTCTCACATTGCGCCAGCAATTACTGAACAGGACACTTTTTTTTTGCCTTCCTTTCGAACTATATGTCACCTTGTTTTTCCTCCAAAGCTATACCAAAACAGATGATATCAGAAAAATGTACATCATCTATTAGCACAGACCATGCGAGCATATTTATGATACTTTCTCATATACCATCTTCAAACTGAAGCCATGCATGCTTTCCGAGTATTATTTATCAAATGCAAGTGTATGTCTATTCTACTTCCCAATTTTTAAAAATGCAAACAGGTTAAAATCATATCACCGTGGTTTTAATGTTAAAACCCCGTTATCTTGTTATAAATTGTTCAGTTCTCAATAATATACCACTGAATATATGCCAATAAATATATATATAATTATACCATACTTGTGTGAATCCTCAGTCTCCCATTATATTTTAGTACCCTGTGTAGGTTTTCAAAACAACAACATGATCCACTCATAGACTAACAGCACAACTAATCATTGTTCACTGAATTCACATATAATCATGTTTCTACATACATCAATCTAGCCTGCTTGATTCCTAATCTGTGCTGGAATCATTTAAAATTCCAGAGTATGCCTGAGTCTCCCCAAGAATACAAGATTAATGTATCTTTAAGAATCTATAAGATCTAGTCCAGACTCTCCCTATCTTTTGCACAGCCTGAAAACCAATTAATCCAGATAAATAGCCCTCACCCTGGAGGCAATAAAATATATCTCCCCAGATATATTACTGTGAGAGATATCATCATACACTTTATTCCATATTATTCTGTGAGCTGGTTAGGAAAGTTCAGCTTGTGCATTGACCTTTAACCCTCAGCTGACATAGCCCATGAAATACGACTTCCTGGATGAGCAAATTTTATGGGGCCTTTCCCCCCTTCAAATGTCCACTTAACAATATCCATATGACCAGTTAACCATCAAATCTTTGCCCACATACATGTACCACCCTAAATTAAGCACATTCCCAAATTATCATACTGTCTTTTTTTTTCTTTTGGTTTTGTTTGGTTTAATTTGCATATATATAACACATTACCATCAACAATACATGCGTCTGTCACTAAGAGTATATTTCACTAAATCTAGTGTGTGCGAGTTGACGAACTGAAACAAGATCAATAGCTGTCAGATAAATTTACGTATGCAATCTTATATACATGATATATCTGTTCTACTTTCTAAGTTGTTATTAATATGTTTGTTCTATATTTACACCATGCCAACAATTTAAAACCATATCACCGAGAACAAATATACCTTGTCTGTCTTGCCTAATTACTGCTCGAAACTTAGAATAATTTAATTTAAGTAGAACCCCCCAGTCAAGTCACACTTCTCCTGCCTAATGATCCACTCTGTGTCCAGTCCAAGCTTATTAATTGCCACCAGATGAGACACCCAACAAGTATTTCCTCCTAGCCCATTAACAGGCCACTTTATCTCAGGGCAATAAATCTATCCTCACAGACACATGGAAAAGGCAAAATATCAAAGAGTTTCAGTCTCTTGATGTGAATTTCTTTAGATGTCAACTGCATCTCCCACTCAAAATGGAATAGGCTTCAATTTGACTATAAAATCACTCAGTATGTTTAAAGATGTTCTTCTCTTGGCCGACCAATATATCAGCCCTTTGAATATCTATACATTCACCAAATTCCTACCAAATATCTACTCAGTCAATATATCTTCACCTTGGGGACGAATCAATATTTACAGTAATATCAGATGCGCTTTGATTCCTATTCTAATCTTACTTTTAAATTTTTAGATATGCAACATTTGATGCTTCGTGAGATAAGATGCTAGACCACTAACAATTCTTTGTGTCTGATAATAGAATATATTCCACTAAACCTAGGATATGCGAAGTAAAATAATGGACGTAGATCTGAAAAAAGACCAATAACTACAAAATATATTAGCGAATGCATTCGTATAGTTAGTAAACCTGTTCTATTCTCAACTGTTATTAGTATGTCTGTTCTCTACTTTAACATGCCAACAATTCAAAACGATATCACCGAGTCCTGTGCAGTTACTCCCTCTGGTCACTTCTGCAAAACTTGTATGACTGTTCATTCCATTATCTGCACATATAATAGTTCCAATGTTCCCAGCTGACTGTTATATCCTCTTCCAATGAGTTCCACTTTACGCTTCTTTTCTCTTCCAAATGAGTGAAAAACTTTCTTTTCTGTCTTTGTCACCACACTATAAGATCTCAATACTCTATTTATGCTTAAAATGCTTGAAAACCTCCAATGCACTAGTATCACAAATAATAAACTGAACTACAAAACACTCTAATGCACTTGTAAGCCTATCTTCCACTATCAAGTCAGGAGCTCCAGCTAAGCACGTCCATCTGGTTCGGTGGTCAGGCTACATCATTAGTCACATGTTTTCTTCTCCTTTAAGCATGCTCAAGGCCGCAGGCAGCTCAAACAAGCCTCCGCGGACAGAAAAATATCCCATGTCAAGGAGACTTCAAACACGCGGCGGGTCGCGTCAACGAGCCAGAATCGCTGGGAAAGGCCGGGTGATTGATAATTAAGGTCGGACAACATGTAAACAGTAGCCGGTGGCTCGTCAATCCGGCTGTCCATGCACAGAAGCATAATATACGGCACTGGTGACCCGTGATATATTTGAATACACGATGGTCGATCCGTATAGCAAAAAAAAAACGCCTGAAAACATTAGTTAGACTTATAGTACGCAGTATTACCATGAAGTCTGTACGGTTCTACTCCTCAATTGGGGTGATCTATAAATAGAACTGACGTAATGATCAATAAATAGAACAGGGTTTCTCCACGGGGAGTCTCTGTGTCCCTATGTAGAGCGATGACGTCAACATGTTGACTTCCGTGGTGTGAATGCATTTCATACCGGCCCGTTAGTTTTATATAATATAACATGGTACAATCGCTCGTAAAAGGTAAAATAAAAAACATCCGTGCTGGTCCGTCTTTGTCATATCGGTAGAAGAATATGGCGTCCGTTGGGCAAATTCTCCGATACCCCGGATGAAGTGAAAATTAATATCGTAGCGCCATCTATACACTCTGGACGCAAGGACGACTGTTGGCGGCATTAGTCCGAAAGGGTGGCGGGACGTATCAGTTTGAAGCATTCGTGGGGGAGCGTCCGACTGGACGGATGTGGCGTGAAAGGAAGGCTATGGCGCGTTTGCGAAGTCGAGGAGGAGTAGAGAAAGTGGGCATTTTTGAGGTGCGCAGGGGCATATTTGAGAGATTGAGGGGCTATATCGCATCCAAATAAGACGTGTAGATCTCGGGGTGTAGACCACGCCTTGAGGGATGTCCATGTGATCAGTGGCATCATTGGTGACGTCGTCAGCAGGAGGAGTAGCGAAAGCGGGCATTTTGGGGATGCGTGGGGATGTGTTTGAGTGATTGAGGGCCCATTCTTGGTCCGAATGGGCTGTGAGAGGTGTCAATGTGGAGGGGCGTCCGACTGGACGGGTGGATCGTGGGAGTAAGACTATGCCGCGCATGCGCAGACAGGGAATAGTGGGGAAAAGACATTGGAATGGACGTCTATGTGGACTACCATTGGTCCGAATCGGGCGTGGGTGATATCATTTTGAAGCACTCGTGGGGGAGCCTCCGACGGGCCTGGTGGGTTGACGCGCATGCGCTGTGGTAAATGTGCATTGGAATGGACGTTTTGGGGTCGAGATGGCCCAATATTGGTCCGAATGGGTCGTATGGGTGTCATGTTGATGCTTTTGTGGAGCAACATCCGACTGGATGAGTGTGTAGTGGAAATACCGTCCGTCTGCGGATGCGCAGTAGAAAAGGGGCATTAGAATGGACGTTTTGGTGTCGAGATGGTTCAATATTGGTCCGAATATGTCGTGTGAGGTATACTAGTCAAGCACTCGTAGACTAGAGTCAGACTGGGAGTGATATGCACCTGCGCACTCGGGGAGTAGTAGAGAAAGGGGAGATTCCGAGGTGTAAAAGAGCGTGTTTGGGGAGAGGTAGCCATGTTCGCTCTCGCTACCTGTTAGAGTTACCTCAGCGTATGTGACTAGGTGTGTGGTGAAGGAGGAGGAGGAGAAAGTGGAGGAGGAAGAATGCAGGTGAGTGAGTGAGTGAGTGAGTGAGTGGTCATATAAAGTCGTTTGTAGACCATTAGCCTTAGGCAGTATTCAAACATGAGTGGCATAGGGTACACCAGAATGCGCGTGTACCACACATGCTGGGCGTTGGCGGGTGTTTTTATAGAGCGTTAAGGCGCAAAGCTATGGCGTTAAGGCGTTGAGATAAGGCGTTGAGACGTTAAGATAGGGCGTTACGGCGTTGAGACAGGCGTTAATGCGTAACGACGGGCGTTAAGGCGTTAAGATAGGGCGTTAAGGCGTAACGACGGACGTTGACGGGCGTCACTGCATTTCGATGAATTAGTGTCAATCCCATGGAATATCTAGAACAATCAGAGCTTATGAGCTATTTCACCAGGGCGTTGAAGCGTTAAGCTGAGCGTTGGCGGGCGTTACTGTCCATACAAGCAAGTGTATCCCAAAAACGTGCACAGTCGACTTTCAACCGTCAACATTGGTTATACATGCTCTGGGTTCAAACGCACGTTCACCAGACATCACGATATCATGCGACACCAGAAAATTATACATGGGATTGAAGATACCGAGCAATCCACTGAGGCGGATGCTGAGAATATGCCAGCTAATTCTGAGAGTCCACCGACTGATACCGAAACAGAGACTGCTGAGAGTCTATGTACTGATACGGAGAGCTTGCCCTCAGATAGTCAGCCTACATCCCAGGGAAGTGAGGAATAACCTATCTTTTGGAATCGTATTGTGCATGAAGCTATTAATACTCACGCTGCGGCGATCAAAGACGCCAGGCAAGATATCTTACAACAGGCGTACATCAACATGCGCCCCTGCATCAGGAAAACAGCCATGGCGATCTATGAACAGCATATCCTGCTACCGTTTGAAATGAAAGGCGACCCCACGCACAGGGGCATCATGAAGACCAAGCGTCACACGTTCATCATGAAGACCAAGCGTCACCCGCCGAGGCCTTGCAAAATGCGATCAAAATGCGCAAACAGCTGTTCCAGGATATGTTGCCGTTTTAGTATCCTGGCCAGCTCGACGACGATTAGAACAAACGGATCAGAGAGAACATGGCTGAAGATTGAACTTTTTGAAATGGCGGCTTCTGAATGAACGAGAGCAGCCGATAATACATCCAACGGACAAGAACGAATATGACAGATGTAGCACCAAATGGAGGCTTCTGACTGCACAAGAGCATAACTGAATTGTAAACATATCCAACGCGGCTCTCCCAGCTTGGGTATGATGCAACATTGGGGAGAATAAAAACTATATGAAAAATTGTGAATGAGTTGATCTTTCTTTCTCTCATCTGTATGCATCATGGCGTCAAGGCGTTATGCTAGGGCGTTAAGGCGTTAACATAGAGTGTTAAGGCGTTAACATAGGCGTTAACATAGGCGTTAAGGTGTTTCGTGGGATTCTCCTTCTCTCGCCTCAAGTATTGCTATGCATATAACCTTGAAGTGCCTGGGGCATAGTCAGCACCTCGGAAACTCCCCTTTCTCTACTACTCCTCATTGCGCATGCGCACGCGTATCACCATCAGTCTGGCTCTACCCGATAAGAGCTTCAATAGGATACCACTCATGTTTGATTGCTGCCTGAGGCTAATGGTTTACACTCACTCACTCACTCACCCGCATTCCTCCTTCTCCTGATTAGGACGTAATTGAACGCCTCCTTTCATCAAATTATCAGTGTTTATGTATACTATCCCTCATCAGGACCTAATTGAACGCCTATGTTCATCAAATGTATCGGTATTTATGTAGACTATCCCTCATCAGGACCTAATTGAACGCCTATGTTCATCAAATGTATCGGTGTTCATGTATACTATCCCTCATCAGGACCTAATTGAACGCCTATGTTCATCAAATGTATCGGTGTTCATGTATACTATCCCTCATCAGGACCTAATTGAACGCCAATGTTCATCAAATGTATCGGTGTTCATGTATACTATCCCTCATCAGGACCTAATTGAACGCCTTCTTTCATCAAATGTATCGGTGTTTACGTATACTATCCCTCATCAGGACCTAATTGAACGCCTTCTTTCAGCAAATGTATCGGTGTTTATATATACTATCGCTCATCAGGACATAAATGAACGTCTTCGTTTGTCAATCGTATCGGAGTTTGTGTATACTATCTCACATCAGGACCCAAATGAAGGTCTTCGCTCATCAAATGTATCGGTGTTTCACTATGCCTCATCAGGGCCTAATTGAACCCCTTCGTTCATTAAATCTATCGGTGCTTCGATATTCATCAATGTCACAGACAATTTGATTAAGTTGATTTTCAATATTCAGCCGTCGGGCATAAAATAATTTCCGCGTCAATAATCGAAAGATCTATTCTTATGAGAGTTGTCACCAATTCCAAATGTGTGTGAAATAAAAATAATAAAAACACAAGATGTTTTCCTGCAAGAGAGAAGCGGTCAACAATTTTCAATGATATCAGACAGACATGATGATGTTCTTTACATAAAAGCCTAATCACTGACCATATTTCTTTAGCCAGATGAATTATTAAGTCATGTTCCAGAGTATGTATCTCAGTCACGTTTTGATTGTGCTGTTCATCTGAACATCATGTACAGCCAGAAAAATGACGTTGCTCAACACCAAAAAAAAAGGTGTTGAGCTCAACACCAATTTTGACCGACACTCATATATCCATTAATTGGATTTGAGCCTGTGTAGCACTTGTCAGTGAACACAGAAAATATGGTGTCGAACCATTTTCAACATCCTTTATTTATGTTGAACTGGCCTCAGCACCATTTCTGAACACCATCAATTTATGGTGTTGACCAGCTCTCAACACCAACAAAGAGTGTTGGCCAGCTCTCAACCCTAACAAAGAGTGTTGGCCAGCTCTCAACCCTAACAAAGAGTGTTGACCAGCTCTCAACACCAACAAAGAGTGTTGACCAGCTCTCAACACCAACAAAGAGTGTTGGACAGTGTACGATAATTATCACAGAATTTTAAAAAAACTTATAATTGAGACGTTTGGTGGCATAGCCCTGTTTGACAAGTTTCTGCAATAATGTTCCGTGGTGTTGATTGAAATCGCCATAGTCTGTACATCATCTAGTAAATGCTTCCAGCCGATAGATATATACGTCCTACGCAGGTCCTTCTGGTATATTGCTATCCAGAAATGGGTAGTTAAGTATGTCAACATTGTAATCGTCTCTTCTGTCATAGATTCAACGTAAGAGAAAGCCGTGATCATTCTTGTAAAGTTATAGGTCCGGATATGACATTTCATCTGGTCTGTCAGTAATTTCCTTCAAATCCAGTGAATGGGATATATATCCTTCACAGCATCGCTAATATATTTATTATCAAGTGCTAGGAGATCGTCATTATAGTGTTTCGTGGATGAGAAGAAGCGCTTTGGAATGATTATATTTTGATAATTTATGCTTATAGACGTATTCAGACGAGAACAAATATAGGTCTGCCAAAAGTGGTGACCCATTTGTACCCATTGGGATACCTATACGCCAACGTGACCCGATTCCTCTGCCTCGAGACTCCTTGGAAATTGAATTCATGTCAACGGCACTGTCCGTCCTACTATTATTATTTCTGGGAATTTCTGGGACTTTGCATGATTTGGTGCAGGAGCATGCTCGACATAGAGAGTTAGTCAAATCTACCAACGCAAGAGTGGATCTGTTTTTATTCTGATTGTGTCACCGGATATATGTCATGGGGGGGGGGGGAGGGTCGTTCTCTAGATTCAACAGCAACAACACGTGTTAGATGTAACAGTTGTATACTTACCCATGGCGCGAATGTTTGTGTTCGTGGCTGTCACTTGCGTGGCTATCCCTCCCGTGGCTGTCACTCCCGTGGCTGTCACTTCCATGACTGTCACTTCCATGGCTGTCACTCCCGTGGCTGTCACTCCCGTGGCTGTCACTTCCGTGGCTGTCACTTCCGTGGCTGTCACTCCCGTGGCTGTCACTCCCGTGGCTGTCACTTCCGTGACTGTCACTCCCGTGGCTGTCACTTCCATGGCTGTCACTCCTGTGGCTGTCACTCCCGTGGCTGTCACTTCCGTGGCTGTCACTCCCGTGGCTGTCACTTCCGTGGCTGTCACTTCCGTGGCTGTCACTCCCGTGGCTGTCACTTCCGTGGCTGTCACTTCCGTGGCTGTCACTCCCGTGGCTGTCACTCCCGTGGCTGTCACTCCCGTGGCTGTCACTTCCGTGGCTGTCACTCCCGTGGCTGTCACTCCCGTGGCTGTCACTTCCATGGCTGTCACTCCCGTGGCTATCACTCCCGTGGCTGTCACTTTCGTGACTGCTGTGTTCGTGACTATGGTTTCCTTGGCTGTGACTGTCGTCTTCGTGACTGTGACTGCCGCGCCCATGTTTGTCATGATGGTCACGTCGTCCATTGTGACCGCGACCGCCAGCAGCTAATCTTTCACAGAGGAGCAAGCAGCACACCAACAGACAAATTCTCATCGCCATTATTGCCGAACTCTTTATCTCTGCCTGCCTCCTACCTCTGGTGTCAGTGGAGTGCGACCCAAGGCAGTCCGTTGTAAACTATATACTCCATACCACCATCTGCGGTGTCATTTTACGGAGGTCAGGAGTTGTTGACCGCTATCGCTTTGTACAGCCATAGTTCACTGTAAAACAAGGAAAGCTAGTGTTCTCCTCTTGTGTTCTGGCACATGTAGGCACCGTCGTGATATGACTGAAATAAGGTTGAAAACGACGTTAAACCCTACTACTCACTCACTCACTCTTCTATACTACGTGAGAACAAGGGACCGGAGCCAAACCACTTACCAGATGTAGTTGTTGGGAAAGTGCCGGACAGGCAATATTTGCCAAACCCGTAGTACAGAACAAGGCTACACCAGAGCTAGGCGAGACCCCTCCAGGGGTAAATGGAGCATAGCGCAAAGCACCCTGGGAGAGGATGGTAGTATAGAAGAAGGTCCCACGGGAGCTACATCTATATATGGTGTCAGTGCACAGAAGTTTGGAATCGTACATGCCTCGCAGTGCATGGATAAAATAATTGTTACACTCTGGCGTTAATCCGGCATATCAATATTGATTTCTACTATTGTTCGAATGTGTGCGTACGTATATATATATATGGTACACACGTGCGTGCGTGTATATACGATATACACGAGCTCACTACTTGGGCTTATGAGGAAACCTGTATGGTATATCATATACTTAGGAGGAACTTTTTCCCTAGGAGGAATTCCTCCTAAGGAAATGCATTCAGAACGCGTAAAATTGCCTAAGGAGGACGTTCGAGTAAATATTTCCAAACTCCTCCTAAGGATGTGTGCACGCGGGTTTGCGTGCATACAATGTGCATTCTCATAGGCTAGCGAATGAAGGGACCGGAAGATGCTGCCCCCTGTCGATGCACGCATCGGGTTGTCTCCCTTCGCGCAAACGCTTACTGCGCATGCTCATCATGCAGACTTCCTCTCAAGACGCTTGGCAATTCCCCAGATCTTCGAATGATAGTGCTCCTCGCACCGTCACCCTTCTCCATATCATGCATATTCATTAATTTGACGTCACCATTCATTAGGTTACAATTTCACCTCCTTAACAGGAGAGCTCGCCAAACACGCACTTTCTGTTCCGCAGAGGCTATATCAGGCTATATCCATGATATGAATATCCAGAATGTTTTTATTGTACATATCCTTAAACATTCTACATTTATCTATTTCCGGTACGGTATAGGCCTATTCGTTGGTATAAATAATATACGCCAATTTACTTAGAAAAGAAAATTGGTATTGGCGGAAGCCAACGCATCTCGAAGCCTTCAGCGTTAGATAGGCCTATATACCTCAATATCTTATATCTTATTCGCTTTGTCTAACAGTGAGTCATGAATACTAACATTTCATCATGGAAATTGAAATAGCGGTGTAATACATGTCATATTCACGATAGTTCAAAACGCCCCAACACTGTCTGCAAGAACCCTAGTTAAATCATCTCATCTCTGACACTACATCCTATCCTAACACACTCACCTACCATGCCCTGTAGGAGCACAAAGCCTTGTATAACAAACGCGAGGTATGGTTATACACACTGAAAATGTTTATGAGTAATGAATTAGATATGCACGTTCACAACACATGTTGCAGTGGTTTCAAACCCAAACTTCAGGCACACTTCCACACTCGTTTCGACTATGCACTTCAGGGTAATAAAGCCTCAATAAACCTAATTGTAATGGACAAAACAAAATCAGGACATACACAATAATGAAAAGTAATATTGAGTTCGAACCATATTTACTTGTATGTACAAATTCCCACCACATACAAGCTTTTTCAAAATAAAAACTAAGTAATCATAAATTGAAAATTGAAACTGGTAACAAAACCCAAAACAGAAGTTTAACAGCGAGTCTGTGACACCTGTCAAGTAGCACTAAATGCACTTTGTGTACGTTGTCATGTTCCCGGTACACAACTGATAGAATATCATTGTCTGAAACAATTAGTGAAAGTCACAGTAATTTCATGACCCTAAGTGATATTCACAAATTTGTCCTCATAGGACTTAGTATTGTAGTGCCACATTTGTATGCTTGGTACACCCTCCCACTTCAGTGTAATACACGAGTAATCTCTTATAACATTGTGTAAATATACCATATATACACCACAGTATATCCATATATGTACAGGAACATTCAATTCATTTGTTATTCTTCGTCTTGCATGTTCTCTGTTTTTGTACAATAAATTGAATTGAATTCAATTCAATTCACGATCGATGACCGTACCAGTATACAATGTACAAAAGTTTGAATTTTATAATCAAAAGTGATAAATTCATCGCATGAATCTTTTTTTTTTAAAGAAAATGTGTACAGTAAGCTCTTTTACTGAGTATATTTAAAATCGCACCCGTTATTCCGTCATGTTCAATTAAAAATCACTCTTTTTTTCACGAGGAAAACATTCTTATTATCGTTGGTATTTTAGTATGAGATGGAATATTAGAATAATCCCATCAAGAAGGGGCAGCAACAAACATTACACAAGAAATTCTAGTACTTAATTCGAAACTTGACAGCAGTAATAAAGCTATAAAGTGTGCGTACACAGAACACATTTTCAATAACGAGAACTTCAAATTTTTAAGTTCCAAACCGTTATTCCGTCACGGTGGAATTCATGTTTTAGTGTTTTAACCCTCATTTTAACAGTGTATAATATCGCTACGTACATGTATATAAACACTGCCAACTAAACGAAAATCTCCTTTCAAGACGGATATATTAAACTGTGATTATAGACGGGTTTTAAAAGTTACAGGTAATGTTTAAAAATCATGTGTTCGGAACATAGATGAATCACGGAATAGTGAATCTTTGCTTATGTCTATAAGGAAAACATACATTTGTTGTTTAATGGTACATGTAGTATAATCATGAAAAGGCACCTGATGATGCGTATATGAGAAACTGTCCGTTTTAGGGCCCTTCACATAATAAATTTATGTATTTTTCGCATTTTCAAAGTTTGCCAGTTTTCTGTCGGCTTTCATGTTAGGAATAGAGTCACAATTGTCATATAGGATATTTGTCATTCAGAATTTTAACATTTTAAAACAGGAAATACCTGGCTTGGAAATGTGCCACAATAATTCCGTCACAGGTTTAATTGAGTTATTTTATCGGTTTTAGACATATTTTAACGGAAATGATATATCATCATTTTGACACACCCAAAATTCAAATAAAACATCCCACATAACCAGCTGCTTCATGGGATGTTTTCACAGAGGAATTAAGTTTTATCAGAAGTAGTTCATTTGCTTCTGCATGGTTTTATCCACTCCTCGACCTGGACCTCCCCCATCCGTGAATCAACACAACCAATTACGGTAACGAGCCCCTGTGATATAGACACTCAGTCATCAAACCTAATGACTTTATCATGATGAGGCGAAGTACAGATGGAATAAATCCGTGAAATTCAATGTTTACTGCCATAGGAAACGCAGCATCTGAAACATTATACAAGTGACATTTTTGAGGGGGCGTGAAACGGTAATTTTGAACTATAGCATTTCACATAGTTGGTAGATAACACTAAAAGCAAGAAAGAAATATATTTCCCCGTGTAATACTTAAAATATTCTCAGAATTTTAGTAATCTATAAAGAGGACCGCCGAAAAATTGTGTTTATGTATGCCAAGTTCACTGTCTTAGCTGACCTATAGATTTTGGATTCCACAAAAAAAAGAAAAACGTAGGGATGTTATATGATTAAACATGTAAATAGGTAATTGGCATGCTGAGTGGAACCATTGTAAAACCATGCTGTAATTGTGGATTATTGTATCATAGCGTCATTGGGCACCGGAGTAGTATATATAGGGCATTTAAAGTTAACTTTCACCCGGATGTAGAGGTCATTTGGGGAGGATTTGAGGAGGAGAGGTCAAGTGCACTATAGTTCCGCCAGAATCACCAAAAGCTACCTCCAACACAGGAGAGTTCCAATTGTTGGAGGGAATGTATTCAGAATGTATTCATCCGCGGTGATGCGGTCTGGCAGCGGTTTTGGCGGTGATTCGGTCTCGGAAAAAAGCTTCCGCGGAGTCCTGGATAAAATGGTCCGATTGGGTCGAGTGAGGTATCAAAGTGAAGCTTATGTGAAGGGGCATCTAATGGGCTGGGTGTGGGGTTGACATAGCGGCATTCTGCGCATGCGCGGTGGCCCAAGGGTATGAAAATAGACGTTTTGGGATGTAGGGGAGCCACTAATCGTCCAATATGGGTCGAGTGAGGTATCAAAGTGAAGCATTCGTGAAGGGGCATCTGATGAGCTGGGTGTGGGGTTGAAATATTGGCATTCTGCGCATGCTGGTGGCCCAAGGTTATGGAAATAGACGTGTTGGGAGCTAGGGGAGCCACTAATGGACCAATGGGGTCGAGTGAGGTATCAAAGTGAAGCATTCGTGAAGGGGCATCTAATGGACTGGGTGTGGGGTTGAAATATCGGCATTCTGCGCATGCGCGTTGGCCCAAGGGTATGAAAATAGA
>JAVTVY010013722.1:0-58771 GCA_036873755.1 Hanleya hanleyi | reverse complement strand
CGCCTTGTGCCGTTGCAATTTTCCTTTCTGCAGAGGACTGAGTGGAACATTGCCTTTTAACACATTATGGGCCACTTCACACAAACACCGTACCAAGTCCGCATCCGCGCCGCGCACCAGGGCCCGGCCCACCTCCGGTGGCGCGCTGCGTAAAACGCGCAAAGCTGGCGCGTGCTTGCGTATGCGTGGAATGAGGAATGAGGGCTCGAGTGCCTTGTCTTCTTCTTTTATCTTCTTCTTTATTCTCATTTGGGTGTGTACACCGTCTGTATCTCGCCGGGAAAAATGAGGGTACGCAATCGCAGGGTGGAGGGCGTGTCTTGTTTCAAGTCGATGAGTAGATACCCGTGCGCAGGTTGGGTCGCATCTTCAAAGGCTTCTCGTACAAAGGCCGTGTTTTTAGGGTACATCTGTTGGGCGAGGTGGGTAATTTGTGAAGCGTCTCTGGGGTTTTTGAATAACACCACATACTGAGCATTCAAACTAATGTTTCTGTGCTCTTTGTTCTTACTGAAGAGATTCTGTACGATGTAGATGATGCTCAACCGACGATGATGGCTGCCTTTGGTAAAGAGACGGGTGATTCGACTGTCCGTTTCCGTCATGAGATCGTCTACCACCACCAACGTGTCTTGGGGTGTATCCTCAGGAGGTAAGCCTTCCACTAAGGTGAGTCCCGGGACACGGGCCAGTGCCTCGTACGCGGGTTGCCAAGCGCCATAACACCACAGGATGCGCGCTAGAGGGGGTGAAATGAGAGCTGACCCGTGTTGGATGAGACGTTGAACGAAGTTCGTTTTTCCCGACCCTGTCGGTCCAGCGATGAGACACGTGAAAGGATGCTGCCACCGAGTATCCATAGTTTATTTTTATTTTTTTTATTTGGTGATTTGCGCTCGACGGTTAGAAGACCACCACCGTTGTTGGGGATCCCACCGGGGATCGTAGTCGATTGGGTACCGTTGTGGTGGTAAACGTGGTGATTCACGGGGATCCACTGCAAATATGTTTAGCAGCGTGTTGGTGGTACTAGGTGTTGGTGGTGATGAGGTGGAAGGATCGTCGCTTCTCAGGGATGACGGCGTAGGATGACGT
This sequence comes from Hanleya hanleyi, assembly GCA_036873755.1. Taxonomy (NCBI): domain Eukaryota; kingdom Metazoa; phylum Mollusca; class Polyplacophora; order Lepidopleurida; family Hanleyidae; genus Hanleya; species Hanleya hanleyi. The sequence goes on along the minus strand of JAVTVY010013722.1, from coordinate 57,676 downwards.
CGTGGAGTTGTTGGAGTAGTACGGGGCGTAGTGGTCGTCGTGGTGGATAGGTCGATGGTGCGGGCCAAGGGTAACGGAGTGGTGATGGCTGGAGTAGACGGTGGTGTGGTCTGGGTTGATACGTGGCGCACCCTTGACGTCTTGGCTGGCGTAGGCAGCGTCGTGATCGTCGTGGTGGACGTGGTGGATGACGGAGAACGCAGGGTGTTCAAACAGGATAGCACCGTCGTCAAATCGTAGAACACGCCTGTAAATAACGTACCCACAAGCACTACTACACACACTAGAGTACCCACTTGTGCTTTTCGAGTTCGTAATAGTAAGGGTAGACGTGTCCTATCCATGGTACAATCCTACACTGAAGGGGGGTGGTGATGGGGGTTAGAATTTATAGACGTTTCATGTCACGCCCGGACACCCAGGAATTAAACGAACGAGGCCATCCTTGCCATTTGACGAGATGATAGGGAATGCCACGGCGACGTTCCGTTTTCAAAATCTTTTCCACCGTGTAATAGTCTTTGGGTGTTTTCACTGTGGGTTGTAATTCTGCCTCGTAAAACGTGCCTTGCAGTCTCTCTCCTTGTAGATCTTCCAGTTGATAGACGTGTGGCTGTCGAGGTTTATGGCGAACGATGACAAAGTGCTCGTCACTCCAGTTGGGCAAGTAACTTTTCTCAAATTGACCTTTCACTTTACTGATCCGCACCACATCGCCACGTTTGTACTGGGGTGCCGTGAGTGGTTGTGAACTGGATGAGTACAGCGTAGCACGCACTTGATGTTCGTTGCGTTCTGTCACAGCACGGGGAGCTCGCTGGATACTGCGATGATAGGCGCGATTGTAGCCTTGCACCAGTTGAGGTAATACATCGATGTAGCGTCGGGTGTTTTGGGCGGTAAAATACTTGTACATGCGGCCTTTGAAGGTACGATTGAAACGTTCCACCACAGAAGCTTTCGTCTCGTTGTACGTATGAAAGAAAAATACCTTCTGTTTCTTAAGAAAGGCTTGAAAGGGTCGGTTGAGAAATTCGGTGCCTTCATCTGTTTGTAAATAAAGAGGTTTGCGCCCTGTCTTGAAAATCTGCTGGAAGGCTCGTATGAGATTCTCTCCTGTTTTGGTGCGAATGGGTAGTACCCAGGCATACTTGGATAGAATATCGATACAGGTCAATATATACCGATGTCCATCATTGTGAGGTGCAAAGCGACTCATGTCCACTAAATCCGCCTGCCATTGCGCGTCTATACCGCCGACGATCACCCGGTTACGGCGAAAATGGCGTCGTGCTGCTCGATGTAAACTATAGGTGTCTTGAGTTTTTAACCAGTCTCGAACTTGAGTTCGACTGATGCCTTGAGAATGGGCAGCTCGAGAGAGCGCTCCCACAGCGCTATATGCGGCTGGACTCCCGGGGCTGTAATACAAATCGCTTAACACCTCGTTAATCACTGTAGACTGCTTTTTCCCCGTTCGGTCCCGCTGCTTCATCACGGACTTTTTCTTCTTCATTGTTCCCGGTCATGTGTGTGTGGGTCGCTTCATCAGGTGACACTGTCATTCTAGCCTGTGTGCATTCTATACATATAGTACTTTCCCCATCATCATCAGCTTTTTTTTCATCAGGTTCATCTAGCGCGTGTTCGATAGCACGAGCCCATGCTAATTGGTGGGGTGATCGGTCGTCGGGTGTAAACAACTGGTCCACCATAGGTACTACTTTCTCCAAGGCTGACCACAGAGAGGGAGTTAGGAGGAAACTTCGCGCAGGCTCTTGGTAGCGGCCCACCCGTGGAAAGAGCACAGTATGGTATACGTAGATGGCATTGTCCAGGTGAATCAGGTGTCCGTCTAACTCACCGCTCAACACCCGTTTAAACTTAGTCCAGCCATCACGCTGTAGTGTCACCCTATTCGATAGAGTCTCAGCGTGCTCAAAGCAAATAGGTCCACAATCTTCGACCAGGGTGACTTTAGCTTCATACACGTATAAGCCCACATTGGGTGTAAGAGGCAGGATGGCTTTTAGTGACATGCTTGCTCTAAATGTCGAACGGAGAATGACACACACTCTGTCTCAGCCCTCGTATTTATAGGGTCAGGTACTATACTGTCACTCTAGCCTCTGTGCATTCTATAGATATAGTATTTTTCCCATCATCATCAGATTTTTTTTCATCAGGTTCACTCAGCGCGTCTTCCATAGCACGAACGCACGCTAATTGGTCGGGTGATCGGTCGTCCGGTGTAAATAACTGGTCCACAATAGGCACTATTTTCTCCAAGGCTGACCACACAGAGGAAGTTAGGCTGATAGTTCGCGTAGGCTCTTGGTAGGGACCCAGACGTATGTGGACGGGCGGTACGGAATATACGTAGATGGCGTTGTCCAGGTGGATGAGGTCTCCGTCCAACTCACCGCTCAACACCCGTTTAAACTTAGTCCACCCATCACGCTGTAGTGTCACCGGATTCGATAGCCTCTCAGCGGGCGTCCAGTAAATAGCTTGATCGTCTTTCACCAGCGTGACTTTATCTTGATAAATGTATAACCTCACACTGGGTGTAAGAGGCAGGATGGCGCGTAGTGACATGCTTGCTGTAAATGTCGAACGGAGAATGACACACACTCTGTCTCATCCCCTGTATTTATAGGGTCAGGCCCTATTCTGTGAGAGGAGGCTGGGGTGGAGAGAGGACTTTATCGACCATGGGCACCACTTGTTGTAAAGCCGTCCAGAGATCGGGGTCCAGCGTAAATCCCCCGCGCTTCAGACATAGAAGTCGGGAAAAATACGGGCCGCGGAAAATGTAGACGTCCTGACACAGGTGTATACTATCCCCACCGAGATCGCCGCATAACACCCGTTTCAACGTAGTCCAGCCTTCCGGGGTTAAAGACACACGGGCCGGTTCCGATGTGCACCAACAGCGGGAATCGTCATCAAACAATTCCACGCGTTCGGGGTATAATAATAACGTACAATCGCGGGTCAGTGTACGCGTGGCTAGTGAATTCGCTTCTGGGTAGAGTAGATCATGAACTTCGGTGATAATAGCTTTCAGCGCCTGCCATAATACCGGTCGAAGTACAATAGCGGCACCTCCACACTGTTCAAGCCGCGGAAAAAAAGAATCCTCTCTTCCACTCCGCAGGTAGACACCGAGTCCTACATGCATAAAATCCACTTCGGGTTCTTTTCCCTGTAACAAGCGTGTTAATAGCGCCCAGCCTGGTAGGGTTAAACATAATTTCAGTTCTTTAGGATGTTCCTCGATAAGGTGCAATTCATGATCATACACGATTAGAATGACATCCGACGTCAATTGAAAGAACGCGAGTTCCTTTCCCGGTGCTGCCATAATGATGAATGACAAAAAATACCCGCCAGACAAATTATATAGACCGATTCTTGCTAATGGGAATAAAAAAATTGTAAATAAAAAAAAATACCTTGTTCTAGAAAATAATTAAAATTGATAATGCAATTTTTGTAGGTGCGCGCTCCAAGATAAATATACTTCAGAACATTTGCGACGACGCTACATCTGTATGTGTCATTTATGCATGTAAAAACAATTAAGAGCTCACAGGTAGGAGAGAAGATAACATTGAAAATGGTGTGCAAAACGCTTTTACCGATGTATTGGTTATTAACAGAATACCCGGCCGGCTCTTTTCAAGCCGAATCCATTATCATCATGCATTTCTGTGTATTGGTTTATTAACAGATTACCCGGCCGGTCCTTTTCAAGCCGACATCCGTGTGGGGAAACACCGCACGAAAATGATTGCGAACTACGCAGATTGTGTTTTCTTACGGTGAAATGAAGGGTCTATTTTTATAATTTTCTGCAGTTCCCTTTCGATAAACGCACTGGAATTTTCACCGAGCTAGTATAAGGTGGTAAGTGATAATCTTCTATCGTACTTTCCCATTAGGCGTGTAAAATTCACTAAAAATCATACAATAACAATATAGTCGAGCGCTAGGGAGCTAAAATTTTACATACTATACCCTAACTTGTCTGAGTTTAATTGGAAATAAAATATATACGGCATTGATATTTTATTGTCAAAACACAGTCGTTTATAAACGCAAAAGAAACACACACCGAATTTCATGTTCGCTTGAATCTTCACGGCTTCGCCGACGTCCGCGCGATGTCTATATATATTGCGGTCAGATTCATCGGCCCATTGCGAAAATTTTTCACTGCCAAACAAGATGTCAGCAGCAGCAAAAATGTCAACGACAACGACCATCAAGCCCACAGGGAGGAGATTATCAAGACGCAAGCAGCAAGTAATGAAGAGGGTAATAAAAGAATTTTGGAGCCAAGAGTTTGCGTCCTGGGAGGCGGCACTGACACACACCAGCGGACGAGAGCTAGCCACAGCAAATAATGTACGGGATTTATTGGAGGCCGTGAATACCATCATTCCCGAGGAGGGGTGGTTCACCTTACTGCAAAAGGTGATGACCCAAAAAGCCACCCCTCCTGCGGTAACGACAAGAACAACGCTCCAGCCAACGTTTGAGAACCTAAGGGGAGAAGACGTCATTCTACTCAATCCTTCACCACCACCGGCAACAACAACAGCGACCAGGGAGGAAGAAATTCCATCACCCTTCCCCCTGGAACCCCTGCCCTCCTCCCTGGAGCAAGACGATGACGATGACGATACCCCATTAATTATCTGGGAAGAGCCTCCCCCCTCCATCGCTGCCGCAATATTTGTCAACGGGCAACCCCTGACCGCAGACGTGGACGAAGATGAGGGCATGAACCCCTATCGTTATTTCTCCGTGGCTGGGATGGGGAGTAGCCAGGCAAACTCCCACCCTGAATAAAAACAGGGAGAACAAATAATAACCGTTCTTTTAAGAACGTCCTGAATAAAAACAGGGTTAAAAAATAATAACCGTTCTTTTCAGAACGAACCAATCCTTCGAAAGAGGGCTTCTAACTGGCACATCAATTTCAAAGCATACAGCCCCAGCCCCCTTTATTAGCAATGCATCACCAAAAAATAAACAATCCCTGCCCGATATCAAACAGTTCTTGTGAGAACTAATCTCTTATATATATACACAGAATTTTTTCTCTTCCCCCATTAATTAATTGTCCGAACAAATAACCGACATTTTATTTTTTTATTTTAATATGTCCGAACGATAACGGACATTTATTTTTTTTATTTTAATATATTACAACCCGAATAAATAACGGGTTGAAATTTATAGCACAGGGATAGGTGGGAATCTGTTTTTAATTTTTAGGGTGGTTATTAAAATAACCAGATAATGTAATTAGCCATTCATTACATTGTTGATAGGGGTTATTGCCGCTGTGTTCTTCTTTCAGCGCAGACGGAGCATGTCAAAGGCAGTAATTCACACAGTCGGGGCCTGTTGGATTCTGCACATGTCGGAATCTGGGCGAAACGGTGGATACAACTTTCACATAACGCCTGGTGCCCACAGGGAAATATGGCAAATTTTGCGAATTGGTTCGGGCATTCCACACAGGATAAATATAAGTCTCTTTGACGTTCTGTTTTTGACCCCAGTGTTGTTGTGGCTATGGCCCAAACATAATGGACATCGTCTTGATTTTGGTTTATTTTTGTGTTCTTGCTTCTGTTTGTTCTGACATCCTTGCGCATTTTTCTGACATCTTGCCGATGTCTAGCGGTCCTCACATCTTTTCTATTCTTTCTGTAATCTGTGCTCTTTGTTCTGGAGTCTTTGCTTTGGGGTACTATGGTGTTTAAGTCTCCCCTGTTTTCCGTCTGCTCATCTTGGTCTGAAGTATCTGAGGTGTCTGTTTTTTGGCTTGTGCTTTGTTGTGCCATTTCTCCATCGGCTTTTTCTTTAACTTGTGATGTCAACAGACTGTCTAACATGCAGTCTATATCGTCAAAACATTGGTATTCGTCAACATTCGGTGTGGGTGCTAGGGCAAAGAAGTTACCCAGCGGCGCTGTGTCCGGGGGATCTTCACAATGGACTGTAGCAGGATAATTCACGGGTTGAGCTGGGAATAAATCTTTGATTATCGCCTCCAACCAGGGTTGGTCATGTTCCAAATTAATGACGTCGCCGAGCAGTGGTAGATCATCATTTGGGGTGAAGTCTGATTTATCCATGATTTCAACAAATTGCCTGCATCACTGAGCACTGAGGCTAATTGTGAATGCCTGAAAAAAAACTGCGTACTATTTATAATGTAAAAAGCGCGGACGGCAGCGACAACACTGTGTCGTCTGCTACCACGGACGCTGCGAAAATCTGTGTGTGTGTTTCTTTTACAATTTATAAAAGGCTGTCATTTTGACAATAAATCAGGGCCCGTATATATTTTATTTCCAATTAAACTCAGACAAGTTAGGGTATAGTATTTAAAATTTTAGCTCCCTAGCGCTCGACTATATTGTTATTTTATGATTTTTAGTGAATTTTACACGCCTAATGGGAAAGTACGATAGTAGGAAAACTCCGCTACACTGCAAATAAATTGATTTTCCTGACTAAAAAAACATCCAGACTAGAGCTGACAATCTTATAATATTACTGTGAAAATTCCAACGAATTTATCGAAATAAAAATTTGAAAAAAATAAAACTTTGGAAAAAAATAAAACACAACATTTTTTTAGCAGATACCATAATCTTGCACTCACTCACACCACACACGCCGCCATCTTGTCCCACCACCCACACATACGCCGCCATCTTGTCCCACCACCCACAGGCCGCCATGTTGTCCCACCACCCACACACGCCGCCATCTTGTCCCACCACCCACAGGCCGCCATGTTGTCCCACCACCCACAAGCCGTGTAGACTATAAATAACGTGTGGTATGTTGACATTTATTCACAAAAGACAATTATGAGTTCCAGAAGACGATCCTTGTTTACCCACCACCCGGCGAGAGATCCAAGACATGCTGCTGCTGCTACAGAACACAGAGAGATGGTTAGCAGTGAAGAGGTTGGAGGAATAACGATAACCACAAGTTTTCAGAGGGTTCTTGAAGACGAAACCACGTTAATACGCAGTACAGAAGAACTTGCGGAAGAACTCCGGCGAAATATAAGAACAGAAGAAGATAGACGATTGCAAAGACTAAGTCAACAACAGGATGAAGAAATCAACAGGATGGAGGCCATTGAAGAAGGAGAAAACGAGGACAATGATATCACGGATGGGGAACAAGACGGCGAGCTTCCATGGTCAAATAAGAATAGACCGCCAATTACAACAACAACAACGTTGCCTACTGAAACTATAACGATTTCGGCTGCAGAAACTCCACCACAACGATGCCCACACGAAGCCGAGGTATCCCGCCTCAACGAAGTGATTAACACCATGCGGGAAAACATGACTGGAATGGAGGCGGAGATTTCCAAACAGAACAAAGAACGACATATAGAAGAAAAAAAACACGATGTAGTATCTGTACGGATGAGGAGAGCTTGTACGCTGTACTACCGTGTGGACATCTGTGCCTATGTAAAGATTGTTGGGTGACACTGTCGTGTGAAGGAGCCATGTGCCGCTGCGTTGACGCCGGGGAAGAGCATCTCAAAATAAAATGCCCCATATGCAGGAAGCATATAGGTGGTATAAAGAGAATCTACCGCGCATAAGTGTCGTGTAACACTTTCAAAGGCCCTTTTCAGGGCCAACCCATCTTTCCGGAAGTGGAAACTTCTTTCAACAAAGCACAAAAATTAACACCAACTCCCATCATCCTTTCCCCAAAGAAATTTTTTTTTTTAAAATTTTTGTACATTTTTTTGAAATTATTGAAAAAAAGGGGAAAATTGGAGTGGGGGGGACAAGGGGAGGGGGGGAGGGAAATGGAATAGCCAAAAAAATTTTTTTTTTAAATTTACTAAAAAAGGAAAAAAAGATTCATGGAGCCAAAAAAAATCTTTTTCATTTTCTATGTTTTTTTAACAATTAAAAATTGAAATTATTGAAAAAAAAGGGTTAAAAGGGGAAATTGGAGGGGGGACAAGGGGTAAGCAAGGTTGATGGAATAGCCCCAATTTTTTCTTTAAAAATGGACCAATGGGGTCGAGTGAGGTATCAAATTGAAGGTTAGGTGAAGGGGCATGTAATGGGTTGGGTGTGGGATTGAACTATCGGCATTGTGCGCATGCGCGGTGGCCGAAAGGTATGGAAATAGACGTTTTGGAGCTAGGGGATAGCCAATTTTTTTTTTTTTTTTAAATGGACCAATGGGGTCGAGTGAGGTATCAAATTGAAGGTTAGGTGAAGGAGCATCTAATGGGCTGGGTGTGGGGTTGAACTATCGGCATTCTGCGCATGCGCGGCGGCCGAAGGGTATGAAAATAGCCTTTTTGGAGCTAGGAGAGCCCCTAATGGTCCAATGGGGTCGAGTGAGGTATCAAATTGAAGCTTACGTGAAGGGGCATCTGATGGACTGGGTGTGGGATTGAATTAGGGTGATTCTGCGCATGCGCGGCGGCCAAAGGGTATGAAAATAGCCTTTTTGGAGCTAGGAGAGCCCCTAATGATGCAATGGGGTCGAGTGAGGTATCAAATTGAAGCATTCATGAAGGGGCATCTAATGGACTGAGTGTGGGTTGAAATAATCCTTTTTTTTCAATTTTTTTTTCAATAATTTCAAAAAAATTATAAAAAAAAGAATGAACACTAAGCATTTTTTTTAATTTTCTACTATTTTTATTAACACAAATAGAATGAACGTATTCACAAGGGTATTGAATTTTAATATAATTATATCTGAGTATTGAATTTTTTAATACAATTAACAGTAAAAAAAAACTCTGAATTTTTTAATACAATTATACGCTGTCAAGCCACTTCAATGAATGTGTATGGTAAATGTTTTTCAACACTTGTTCTAATAGTTCACCAACAAGACTTGTTTGAATTCATCATCGTCTTTCCGGCCCTGGTGACAGTATATGTACGTAATACTGTCTTCACGTGGAATTTTGGGAGGACAGGCCGCTTCTACTCCCAGGGCAATTTGCCTCTCCGTCACGGTCTGTAGTGCTTCAGTGATGCTCGCGTATGAGAGTACACTAGTGTCCTCGGGAATTTGAGGTCTGATGAGATCCAGGACTGTGTCGATGTACTTCTGATAAATATAGTGAGACACCTGGTAGGCCACAGCTGAACGAATTGCACTTGCGAGACTCTGCAACTTCCGCCAGGCCGTTAATTTCAAAGTGACACCCTGAGGACAAGCAACAAGCTCTTGCGTATCTAACCGCCTTCGCCATTTACGAATATGCACCAGGAGCTGGTCGTTCAAATAAGCACAGCTCACAAAGATGTCGTCACCCACATGAAATTTCGCTTCGTCACTCCCCTGGTCACGAATAACCGCATCGATGGCGTAATCAAGGGTCTCCAGTTTTTGCCAGGAAGCGTAGGTCAAGGCAATATGCTTACCGGGTCTGTCGTTAAAGCCCGCTGCATTAAAATGCACTTCTTCGTCTTTCACACTCACTGTTAAATAGGGTGAAAGCTCCCAAATGTCGGTGTGAGCTGCCTGGTAAGCTCCCTGGATGAGGTTATTGATCTCCTGGACAGACATAGGAAGTTCTACCTCTTGTTTCACTTGCTGGGGTACTACTGGCTGCTCAACCACAGGTATTTCTAACGGTGTTAGTCGAGGGCGTTTGGGTCGTCCAACGCGTTTGGCAGATGTACTCTCTGGGGTAGTGGTGTGCGTACGTTTGCTAGCTGTACGCTCTTCGGTAGTATCCATCACTAAGATATCATCATCTTGTATAACGTCGTCGGCTTCAAGTAGATCTGCTAGTTCTTCATTTTCCGTCTTCTTCAGCGCCTCCACGAAGGCTAGAAATGCATAAGGACCACGGCGCAGTAGACCGTCGATGAGTTTTCTGTTTTGTCCTGAAGGGGTCTTCTCCGCCATGATATCTTCGACACCCTGTTTCAGGAGTATGTTATCGGCCATAAGCACATCACATAATGCGCCCACATGCTGCATCTCATCAATCAGGCGAACACGGTTCTTTTGAAGCGTGACTAGGTCGGCTGACTCCATGACTGTGGGCTCAGGCTGATGAGTAACTCCTACGGTGTAAAATTTGCACTGGTAAAAGTGAAAAAAGTAAAAGGTTCACAGCTCATACAAAACAGGCAAGCTGGCTGGATGACTGACTAGAGGTGAAGCAAGCAGGCAGGCAGGCAGGTAGACAGGCTGGGAGGCTGGTCAGGTCAGGTAAGTCACAGTGCTCCGCAAAAGTAGTGCAATGAATACTCCCTACCCTAAAAATCGACTCCTTTTATACGTTTTTCTATAATCCGACATCTTGTCCCACCACCCACCACGCCGCCATCTTGTCCCACCACCCACCATCCACAGCCGCCATCTTGTCCCACCACCCACCATCCACAGCCGCCATCTTGTCCCACCACCCACCATCCACAGCCGCCATCTTGTCCCACCACCCACAGCCGCCATCTTGTCCCACCACCCACCATCCACAGCCGCCATCTTGTCCCACCACCCACAGCCGCCATCTTGTCCCACACACACACAGCCGCCATCTTGTCCCACCATCCACCAAGCCGCCATCTTGTCCCACCATCCACAGCCGCCATCTTGTCCCACCACCCACCAAGCCGCCATCTTGTCCCACCACCCACAGCCGCCATCTTGTCCCACCACACACGCACACACACACGCCGCCATCTTGTCCCACCACCCACCAAGCCGCCATCTTGTCCCACCACCCACCATCCACAGCCGCCATCTTGTCCCACCACCCACCATCCACACACGCCGCCATCTTGTCCCACCACCCACCATCCACGCATGCGCACACCACCAATTGTGACGTCACCCAAGGTTCTGCGCATGCGCACTGACGCGCTACTACGCCAATTCACTCTTTGTATACGACTTTTACACATGTAATTTTTTGTTTAAATTATATCCCAGTGTGATATATAGTCAATCAAGAGGTACAAAAAAACCTCAAAGTATGTGCTCATATTTTCACATCATGCATGATCAAAGTTACTTTATCTAGTTAAATTCTACCCAAAGAAAATAAATTAAGACCCTTTAAACATGCCGTCATGGCTTTGTTTCACCCTCAGTAAACTTTTATCATTGTTGCTGACACAGACTAATCTGAAGGATGATACCACATCTTTCTTTCTTCTGCTGGGTTATTGCACCAGGCTGACTTAATTGGTTGATGTAGGATATTTCACCATCAGTGGGCAATTTGACCTGAATTTGTAGCCTGATGTGGTCTGTGATGAAATGTTTGGATGTGAAATAGGATACACGTTAAAGGCCACAGTTTACATATATCTATAACAATATACTGAATTGTGTGTATTGAGGCTGGCAAGTTGGTAATAGCAGTGTAGATAAATGCACTAACAAATGATGGAAAATTAGCATTTCCTATTTCATAAAAACAATTACGGATGGCATATCCCACCAGATTTTGTACTGTATTATATATACAGTGAAACTTACAGCCAAGGGTTCCCGATGGGCATGACAGTGCACTCGCTGAGCCATCAATAAATAATAATAAACATAATTATAAATCAAATTTTCATGAGAATTCGGTCAGCTCAGAACTTGCTGGTAACAATGCCCTAATGCACGTTCATGCCAAAAATCAAGCCTCTAATGTCAACGGTTCTCCTTATTTTGCTGACGAAAGGATTCGGATGGACTGACTGACTGCCTCACTGACTCATTACCGGACTATTTGCGATCTGTAGCATACTTCGTAGGAATATCAGCTCTTCGCGCACAGCAGCTTTGACCTCGTTTTAAAAACTTATGCGTTGTCCCAAAACCATTCTCAACTGAGTCATGCTTTCGTGACAGCGCGGTCACGAATCTCGTGTGAATGGGAGCTCTGTCACTATTTTGACAGCGAGGCTACATCATCGATCCGAGTAACCTTTTTCGCCCTCTGCTAACTACACATGGCAGTGTGACTAACGTCACAGGACCTACGAAGTACAGTAGGCATTAGGACTCGAACGCGAACTGAACTCTTGGAAATCCCCACCCCCAGTTGAAACCCTGCCTATATTAAGATGGGCACCGCCCAAGTCAGAATCGCCAGTGATGAAAAACAAGCTTATGTTTATGTATACTATGATGTCTTTTTGAATTTGGTGCTAATACTGTTATATGGAATATGAAATAGGTCTTTGGATTATGGACGCGGATATTCTCTAATGGACGACGGCTGGATTATGAATGACGGACTAGACGCTTGTAATTTCATCAAAAATCACCAGAAATTTTCATCAAAAGTAGGTCAGCTCAGAACTTGTTGGTAAGTCTCCTAATGCGCCTTCATTCCAAAATAAATAACGATCGCCGATTTAATTTTACAATTTTTTAATTAAAGGAAACAGATTGAATAATATAGGTTCAGTAGATTTCAAGCTTTACGTGTGAAAATACATTTACATCTCTTTAATGGTTTTCAGTGCCCTTGTACAGGATCAAAACAACTTTTTGAATCACATTATTTTCCCAACAATACAACAAATTTTTATATATAGTACTATAGTAGAAAGGTAGCATTTATGTAGTTTACGGTAATTCAACTCAAGACCAACACCTTCTATGCACAAGATAATAATGATTCTATGTCATTCTCCTGAGCATAACCGGTACAAGGACGAATAAATAGCGTCTCTACATCACACTGTTATCTAGATATATGAGACAACACATTTTGGGCATCGGCAATCTGATGAATGTACTATTCCGGTTTTCTTGTTTCACATTATATTCTATGGCGGTTGATCGGTGATTTTCTTCATTGATAAACGTTAAACCACCTCAGCTTCGTTGTGTGAATCGGAATTGCATTGCTGTGACATACCAACACACTCCGTGGCAGTGATTCTGTATCCCCTAATCAAGAATCAAAATGGATCAAGATTTGAAATGACAAGAGAAATTTAGACATATTTTGTTTACACATGTAATTTTTTGTTCAAATTATATCCAAGTGTGATATATAGTCAATATTCAAGAGGTACAAAAAAACCCCAAAGTATGTCCTCATATTTTCACATCCATGCCAAGAAATACTGCATTGAAAAGGGTCCATTTAGCCTACCCTGTTTTATCGCTCTAATCAGCAAATGGCGGGGTCATATTTCTGCTGTCAAAATTGTATTTCCCTCCAAAGTCTTAACCCTTGAATCCAAGTCGCACACTCTCTGTTTAATAGGGCCATTTTACTCCTTGGAACAAACACAGAGAGAGGCTCTATCCGAGCCTTGTGGTTTTTAACAGTGATTTATATCCAAGCCCACTGAGATAAGGCTGGTTTCTACTCGTGCTGCTTGTCACATCAAATTACAGTGGTCGGTGTCCTCTAGGGTAACCCTTCACACTGCATACAGTCTCAGATATACAGATTTTGCACAAGCACAATGAAGAAACACATAATAATTGCCCTCAGATATCTTGTTTATGCTGCAGGTGGTGGATAAAGCTAAATATGATCCAATATACTTTTAGTAGGTATTATTACATATGTTCTAGTATTCTTGTGTCTTTTGGTAGAGCTAAATCAATAACATTTAACCCCCCCTCCCCCCCCGTGTGTGTGTTTAAATATTTGGCTTCATCAGTGCATACATGTATGAGGGTGTCACAGGTGAATATAAGTCTTTAATAATTTCCTCATTGTTTTTTAATATTTCCCCCAAGTACAGGTAGTTCAAGTCTGTAGTTATTTCTAGGCAATGTAGAAATATTAATATACACATAAACAAACTGTTGAGTTGAACTCCCAAAACAGCCATGTATACATGTGCACGTTTGATGTATTTTACTGATGTGTTTCAATGCTGTTTTTTATTGAAGTCAAATCACCCACTATTAATTCGCCCCCATCACAACCCTCCTGTATAGCAGATACTATAGTATCTTATTGCATGCCTGTCAACTACCCTGGAACATTTCCTAGCTTAGACATTAAACAGCCCGCTAAACATGCCATCAAATGTGATAAGGCTGGGAGTACAAGAATGTGCCGTGTATTTTCTGTGGACTGATGTGGCATACAGTGGAAAGGGGATCAATGACAGGGTATTTTTAGCAGCAGTGGGTAATTTGACCTGAATGTGGTCCATGATGAAGTGTTTGGATGTGAAATAGGATACACGTTAAAGGCTACAGTATACATTTATCTATAAAAATATACTGAAGTGTTAATTATAAATCTAATTTTAATCAGAATTATTTCAGATCAGAACTTGCTGGTGATAATGCCCTAATGCACGTTTATGCCAAAAATCAAGGTTCTAATGTCAACGGTTCTCCTTATTTTGCCGACGAAAGGATTTGGATGGACTGACTGACTGCCTGACTGACTGACTCATTACCGGACAATTTGCGATCTGTAGCCTACTTCGTAGGAAAAAAGACAAGATCCAATTTAAATTTTGAAATACTTACATGCTGTAGTCACCTTACCCGCAATTTGATCTCCCTATATACTCATGCCAATTAAACGTGGTCTTATCAGTGGTATTTTAACAAAATTAACAGCGACAGTTTTAATTATTCGAAGTGATTAGAGAACTAATTTTTGTACTCATATCATTATAACCCATTAATTAAATAGTTATGAGCTGTTTAGGCGTTAATTATTAATCGTCAGGTGAACTCAGTAGATGTCAGTAGTAGTAAAATTGGACGTAGACGCCTCTTGAACTACTTCGTGACCTTCGACCTTTGTGACGTCACCACCGTTATGGACACGTGTCTGCAATTTACCTTTGACCCCTGCGCATCATTTCATCCGGTATTGTGCGCATGCGCAGGAGTTAAGGTAAATTCCGGTCACGGGGTCAGTTCCAGTCACATGACCGGAACCGGAATTGACGTCACAAAGGTAACGAAAGTAGGTCAAGAGACGTCTACGTCCAATTTTACTACTACTACTGCAACTACCAGTTCAATGGTTTATATGTGGAGCAGTTTATTGGTCTATATGGGGAGCTATTCATTGATTTATATATGGAGCCGTTCATTGGTTTATATGTGAAGCGGTTAATGGTCTATATGTGGAGTAGTTCATTGGTCTATATGTGAAGTAGTTCATTGGTCTATATATGGAGGACTAGTTTGTAATCCTGCTAAAGGTAATTTGATAATAGTCGAAAGGCGAGAAGCATTGAATGCAGTAAGAAGGCTACACGCGTAAAAATTCATTGAAAAAAAATCATGACTTTTGCAAGCATAATATCGCTGATTTACCCCTCCCTCTCCCTTGAAAATTATCTGATAAGTCACATGGTAACCGTATACCCGAAACTATTGTTAACCACGTCCCAGTGTAGTGTACCCGAAACTATTGATATCCATGTGACAGTATATTAGAACTACAATCTAATTAAAATTAAATCCTATCTGCTGCCCATTTGGATATATCGCTTGTGGGATCTAACAGGCTTGCAGTAACTCACGTGTTAACCAATCCTGAGAACGCTTCATACTGCTTTGAAGGGAACATTGATGACAAAGATTTTTTGGTTGGCTCAGCCGAATTGGCCGGCTCTCTGGCGGGGTGTCTTCTCATGTTGCCGCGGTCCCGACATTGTGGCACCATAATAGGGGGCAGATATATGGACTGATCTTTGGTGTAAACATTGGGGTAAATGGACCCGGTGAATCTATCTCCCCTACCCGACTGCAAATGGATGAGTCCAGATGAGACCGTGATGTCATAATGCTATTAAATATCCATGGTATGGGCGCTCAGAACACAAAATTGAACTGAAATACGTAAGATCCTATATAGCGACATGTACGATTGGGGACTTTGATAGGATATTAATTTATTAAGATTGATTAGAACTACAATGTAAGTGCAACCCAAAATTAGTGGAATATACAGAAAAAATAGCATTTGTCTATCTAAGTTGAGGTTCGTGTGTTCTCTGAATGTTAGACTGGATTAATCCCATTATCAGTGGTCGTTTGTATACTTCAGGAGATTTCAGGCTAATTCAAATTTACGTCTAAAGCGCATGTTCTTGCGCATCTATGGATATATGGATATTGAATTAAAGTGAATAGAAAAAGAAAATATTAACTGAAAAAAGAAAACTGAAAATATTTTTGGCTTGGAAAATATGTTCTCCAAATTTCAACGTAACAGGGTAACAGCGAAGAGATGCTGGTAAACTTGTCTCTATCACTACATGGTTGGTTTTGTTTTGTTTTGTTTAGTTAATTAAAATACATTAATAGGAGCAAAATATGGTTTAAACCATTATAGAATGGTTTGATTCTAGACGTGGTCCTTTCCATGCGTGCATCAAAAATAGCAATAAATCAATGTCCGACAGCATATCTGAAGCTTTTTTTCTGCCAGATTTTTGTTCATTTACTATAAATTAGATACTGGGTTACATTGTTGTGCGTCTTGGTGGTGTCTAGTTTTCCAGGTGCGTAAGCTCATTCTACAAGACAATTACCGGTAAGGTTCTCCCATCATTTTGTTGTCCGACTTGCAGCTTTTCGTCGATTGTATTTTCGTCGTTTTTCTTTTATTCTTGCCTGTTTACTCCTCTTTCGCATTAGATTTTTATTTTTCTTATGCATTTTACCATAGAAAATAGCAAAAATGAAAACAAAAATGAAAAATCTGAATGAAAAATCGAAAGAAAAAGTGCAGTTTTCGAATATAACGCTGACGACTGTTTATTCTTTCTCTCTCAAAATCATTTCATATTGCACATAATATCACATGATGTAAGAGTGGTCCCAGATTTGTTCTGTACATGCACAAAATAATTTAATTTGTGCGGCCCATAAAATCCATGACTAGGAAACCGAATACGCTAGAACCATCACGTGGCTAAAAGGAACAAAGTTTGAAGTATTTCAATCAATGCATGTCACTGGTGGGGGTTTAGGCGGTCATTATCGATACGTTTGCTCGCACCGTAGACATTAGAATAATCTCTAACAAGAGCCTTAATTAATTTTAAGAGATACAAATTTTGAGAGTCTATGATCCGTCATAAAATATCATTAAACGCGCATTTGTATAGAAAATATAGATCAAGGTCATCTTCAATAAACTAAACCGTTACATATGGTCTGAATATGGAAAACCTATGACCTAGATAATTATACATAATTAAAATTTGACCTTGAAGAAAAATGTAGGGTCGGTCAACTAGTATAGTCCATCACCAGTATTGTGAATTTGGAAAGACTAGTCTTAAATCACATCGTTAAATTAACTAGAATATGGCCTTGTTAAAATAGAAAGATCGCTTCTAGTCAATCACGAGTTGCATAAGTGTGAATTTGGAGAGGCCGTGCCATGATACCTCGCTCGGGATATTGCAATAACTATATCTCACTGCATCTTCAAGAATTTCTACGTTAGTAGTATATAAACAGCAAATTCGGTCTTTTTTTCGGGGTACCCAAAAAAGAGCGCCAATCGGGAACCCTCCAAATGAGGTAGAATTTACTTTTATGACATGCAGGAGTGCGGACATGATAGGACATGTACTGAAGTGTAACGTCATGTATGACGTCACTTTCGGTCTACGGGAATGGGGCGTGTGTATTCCTCCGCGGTGATGCGGTCTGGCGGTGATGCGGTCTGCCTCCGCGGACAGAAAGTAGTCCCAAATTCTCCGGCATTCTCCAGCAATCTTCAGGGGCGAGAGGGGTCCCTATTGTGCCGATTGGGTCGTATGAGGTATCAATGTGAAGCATTCGTGAAGGGGCATCTGATAGGGTGGGTCTGGTGTTGAAATATCGTCATTCTGCGCATGCGCGGTGGCCAAAGAGTATGAAAATAGACGTTTTGGAGCTAGAGGAGCCACTAATGGACCGATTGGGTCGAATGAGGTATCAATGTGAAGCATTCGTGAAGGGGCATCTGACTGGACTAGCGGCTCGGGCGTCGTCACCATTCTGCGCATGCGCAGACAGGGAATTGTGGGAAAAGGGTATGGAAATAGACGTTTTGGGATCTAGGGGAGCCCCTAATGGGCCGATGGAGTTGTATGAGGTATCAATGTGAAGCCTATGTGAAGGGGCATCCAGTCATGGGTGGGTGCATGTAAAACTTTCTCCAGAAAAAAAGCGGAACACGGACTTAAAATAGGGGAAAACACCTATCAACCCTAGCCAAAAGGGCTAATATTGGTCCCCGGGCTTAACGGGGCTTGCCTATCAATAGAGTTATCTCCCCCTAGTTCCAGGGTGGATGTATGTAAAAATTTTCCTGAAAAAATACGGAACACGGACTTTATCCTAAATTACGGGAAAATGCCTATATGGGGTATGGGGGGTATAGGACCATCCTGGGAAACCTACTACTCGACATTTGCGGTATAGGTTGTGGGGTCTCGTTTTCTTAGTCTCGTCAAGACAGACATGATAGGAAGTGTCGCGGAGCGAATCGTTGAAATTTTTGGAAAAAGTTCAGGGACACCCATATAGTCCCATACTAGGGGTATAGGACCAATGTTTGTCCCACTGGGAAACCCACTTCTATACATTTGCGGTATGGTTGTTTGGATTTGTTTTCTTAGTCTCGTCAAGACAAACATGATAGGAAGTGTCCCGGTACGAATCGTTGAAATTTTTGAAAAAGTACCATACAGCCCCATATAGACCCATATACGGGTTATTGGGGTATAGGTCCAATGTTTGTCCCACTGGGAAACCTACTTCTATACATTTGCGGTATGGTTGTTTGGATTTGTTTTCTTAGTCTCGTCAAGACAAACATGATAGGAAGTGTTCCGGCACGAAACGGTGAAATTTTTGAAAAAAGTCACCGAGGCCTGGGTAGGCCCATAGGCCTGTACTGCATGGCTATGGGGTATAGGTCCATACCGGGTGGACGTGTTGGAGTCTAGGTGAGTCCCTAATGGTCCGATGGGGTCGAGTGAGGTATCAATGTGAAGCTCTCATGCAGGAGCACTTGACTACACTAATGGTTCGTACGTTGTCAATATTCTGCGCATGCGCAGCCTGGCCGTAGTATAGAAAGCAGACATTTTTGGGGGTGTGTGTGGGTGTGTTTGGGTTAGAGATGGACCGATATGGGTCCGAATGGGTCGTGGAAGGTGTCAAAGTGAAGCTTGTGTGGGTTAGAGTCAGAATGGCGTGGTTTTAAATGCAAGTCGCGTCAATCTGCGCATGCGCAGTTGGTTGTAGTAAGTAAAGTGGGCATTTTGGGGCAGTGAAGGAAGGTATTTGGTGTAGAGAGGGACCATCCTTGATCCGAATGCGTCGTGTGAGGTGTCATTTTGTAGCTCTTGGGGTGTAGACCCCGATTTGAGGGATGTTCACGTCATATGTGACGTCATTGGTGACGTCATCAGTACGAGTAGTAGCCAAAGTGGACATTTTGGGGCAGTGAAAGGAAGGCATTTGGTGTAGAGAGGGACCATCCTTGGTCCGAATGCGTCGTATGAGGTGTCATATTGTAGCAACGCCCGCCAACGCCAAGCTTAACGCTTCAATGCCCTGGTGAAATAGCTCAGAAATTCTGATTTTCTAGATATTCCATGTAATTGTCACTAATTCTTCGAAATGCAGTGACGCCCGTCAACGCTTGTAGTTATGCCTTAACGCTCTAACATAATGCCTTGACGCCATGATATAGACCGGAGAGAGAACAACAACAAAAACAAGGATGACACATGAGAGAACAACAACAACAAGAAGTTTTTTCATATAGTTTATTTTCCCCAATGTTACATCATACCCACGCTGGGGGAGCCGCGTTGGGTATGTTTACAACTCAAAGACTCTTGCCCAATCAGAGACCACCATTTGCATCTATCATATTCGTTCCTGTCCGTTAGATGTATTCTTGCCCAATCAGAAGTCGCCATTTCAGCAAGTTCCATCTTCGGCCATGTTCGCTCTGAACCGTTTATTCTAATCATCGTCGGACAGGCCTGGATATTCTTCGGGCAGCATGTCCTGAAACAGTTGTTTGCGCATTCTGATCGCATTTCCAGGGCCTCGGTGGGTGGTAGCCCCATAGCCTCTTCCAAGTGACGCTTGGTCTTCATGATGGACCTGTGCGTGGGGTCGCCTTTCATTTCAAGCGGTAGTAAGGTATACTGTTCATAGACCGCCATGGCTGTTTTCCTGATGCGGGGGCGCATTTGGGTGTACGTCTGTTGTAAATTATCCTCTCCAGCGTCCTCGATCGCTGCAGCGTAAGTATTGATAGCTGCTGTCACAATACGATCCCAGAAGGTAGGTTCTGCCTCACTTTCCACGGACGTATGCTGACTATCTGAGGTCAAGCTCTCCGTATCACTAGATAGACTCTCAGCAATCTCTGTTTCGGTATCAGTCGATACACTCTCAGCAGTCTCTGTATCAGCATCCCCCTCAACGGACTCCTCGGAATCTTCAATCCCATGTATATTTTCCTGGTGTCGCATCATATCGTAATGTCTGGTGAACGTGCGTTCGCACTCAGAGCAAGTATAAGTCATGATGACGGTTGAACGTCGACTGTGCGTGTTTTTGGAAATACGCTCGCTTTTATAGACAGTAACGCCCGTCAACGCTTAGCTTAACGCTTCAACGCCCTGGTGAATTAGCTCAGAAGCTCTGATTTCCATGGAATTGACACCAATTCATCGAAATGCAGCGACGCCCGTCAACGCCCGCAGTTACGCCTTAACGCCCGTCTCAACGCCTTAACACACTTTCTTAACGCTTTAGCGTCGTTTAATGATGCGTTCAAACAAATGTTGCTTTTGTGCTATTGCTCTGACATACGCCGCTTTCCAGTTCATGCCCGAGGTTTTCAACATCGACGCTGTTCTTTCGATTTCCATATGGACTGGGTCCTTGTCCAACAATTTCATATGGGTCACGAGGTCGACATACTGCTGACGTAAAGCCCGTCGTAGTCTGGGTGCCAATCTGTTATGGGCTAAAATTGCGGCTTCTTTTTTCGAATATCCTTTGTGTTGAAACTTGTTTTCTGTGGCCCTCAACGTCTCGCCCATCTCGGCGTCCATACTTTCTTTGAACAAATCCTTCCATAGCCTCGAGTTCACATTATGTTCATTCCCTTGTACGGGTACGGGTTGGGCCTTCACGGTTGGGTGATATTCCGGGACTGATGGTATGAAGCGGACCCGCTGTATGGGGGTGGGTTGCTGCTGCTGCTCTGCCAGGAGTGGACTCGGCGGATGGTGTAGGGGTATATGACGTTGCGGTGATTCCTCGCCGGGTAACAGGTGGGTCGTCAGCCGACGATCTTCGGGGGTATGGGCTTTTAAATCTACGAACAGGTAGCCGTACGGACGACTTGTCGCCCCTTGAAACGCCTGCATGAAATGGTCGATGTTCTGAGGATAAATTCGACTACCAAACACACGGATTTGTGCTCTGTCAATGGGATTGGAGAACAACACAAAGTATTGACAGTTCAAGGCAATATCTCTGGACGCCTTCCCTTGAGGAAAGAGATTCTGGGTCAAATAGATGACGGACAGATTCCGATGATGGGATCCTTTAGTAAACAAGTCGGCGACGTGTGAATTGTCCTTGGCCGCACTCATCAGATCATCTAGCACTACCACGTTGGTCTGCTCGGGGTCAAAGTAATACGGTTCGTTTATGTCGTGGGGAATCCTGGGACGAAGCTCACATTCTGTAACCTTGTAGTTTCGTAGGCGGGCTGCCATTGGCTATAACACCAAACAACACGTGTCGGAGCTGGGGTTGCCACACCTCCCTCTAAGAACTTCATCGCCCAGGACGTTTTTCCACATGCCGTAGGGCCGCTCACCGTCATCGTATAGAGATGCTCTACTGCTCTTGTTGGACCTATAGCGGGGCTCGGCTGTGTCTCTTGGTTGTGTTTGCGTTGAATGTGCCTGAGCATACTATCGCGACGAGAGAAGGTTCTCTGACAGAACGTACACGTACACGACATGTTCATCAGTCGACCAATACATATGGACTGATGATGGACACATGTTCATTCCTATATTTAAAGACTCTACCACCACCACCACACACACCACCACCAACTCCACCAACACCACCGCCACACACCACCAATTTGTCCCCCCTGACTCAAGCGCCCACTAGCGGACAAGGGCAAATTACTCGTACAGTCACAGTTCGGAGACTTCACTATTGAGGATGATGTCATCCTACTCGCAATCGGCGTGTTCGTTCTGATTGGTTCGTCGAACGTTCGTAAGTGAAATTTACACCTCGGATTTTGAACACTGAAGGGGGTCAGATAAATCAAGGTAGGTTCGAAGTGGGAACGTAGAAATTGGCTGGATAAAATGAAAGATGCCTCATTGGGGCAGAATGATAGATTACTCAGATTTTTTGACAGGATTCCCGTTCGAGCAGCACACCAACGGCAGTGACATCATACATAGCAAAATTAATGTTTGTCAAACACCTCCCACCTTACCAAACTTTCCACCACAACTCCGGTACTAAAAGACAATATACCTGGAACTTTCTGATTTTTCCCTGAATCTCATTGGCATCTTTTTGAAACTATTCGCATAATTCAATCTGTGCATTAAATGGTCTTTTCTATCCATTTTTTTTTGTTTTGTGTGTTTTTTTTCTTGCGTTTTCTGGCCTAAAATGGCAGAAATTATTTCGCCAAAAATAATAAAGTATCGAAAAATATAAAAAAAGAGGAAAATCGGTCCGAAAAATATGCGAACAAAAATCAAATAACTAAAAATGACTTCCGAAAAATGACGTGACTGACTTCATCATGGTGACCATTTCGTTTTATTTTATTTTATTTTTTGTTGTTGACATTTTCTTGTAAGGCTTGACCCAGATATATAATATGTAAAGTTTCAGCCCTCTACCTCAAGGGGTAACGAAAATGAATAGCCCCCCACCCTCTCCCCAAACCAGACGGGAACAGAGACCCCAAATCGCCCAGGCCTGGCTGGGTGAACTTTTCACTCAAAACTGTCAGATAGTATGCACCGCAGGAGATATACAGGACATCAGTGATATTCCTACGAAGTAGGCTACAGATCGCAAATTGTCCGGTAATGAGTCAGTCCATCCGAGTCCTTTCGTCGGCAAAATAAGGAGAACCATTGACTTTAGAACCTTGATTTTTGGCATGAACGTGCATTAGGGCATTGTTACCAGCAAGTTCTGAGCTGACCGATTTATGATTTATAATTATTTTTTTATATTATTTATTGATAGCTCAGCGAGTGCACTGTCATGCCCATTGGGAAACCTTGGCTGTATGTTTCACTGTATATATAACACAGTACAAAACATGATGGGATAATGAAATAGGAAATGCTAATTTTCCATCATTTGTTAATGCATTTATCTACACTGCTATTACCAGGCAACTTGCCATTCTTAATACACACAATTCAGTATATTGTTATAGATATATGTAAACTGTGGCCTTTAACGTGTATCCTATTTCACATCCAAACATTTCATCACAGACCAAATCATGCAGGCTTCAAATTTAGGTCAAATTGCCACTGATGATGAAATATCCTACATCAACCAATTAAGTCAGCCGGTGCAATAACCCAGCAGAACATAGAAAGATCTGGTATCATCCTTCAGATTAGCCTATGAGCAACAATGATAAAATTTACTGAGGGTGAAACAAAGCTGTCCTGCAAGCCACCCAAGGAATTTATCAGCTTGTGTTGGGACATTTTGTTGGTATCATGTAAGTTGTTTAGTAGTTTGCTCATTCAAATCTCCATACCATATTTTCTGTTATTCAACAGACAAATTTCTTTACTGGTTTTAATTGTTTAAGTTTTACTGGGTTTCAACTGCTACAGATAGTAACATAGTGCTGATACTGTAGAAATGGGTAGTGTGAATTTAATTATTCCATGTTTAGTACAATTTGTTCACATGAATGGTGGAATGTCTGGACTCTCAAATGAAAGTGTGTTATACATGTATAGCTCAAGCATGTCAGGTTTGAGGAACAAACATAGTTGCAATTAAGATATAACCAAAGAAATTTCATGACAATTATTGAATCTAAGTAGGCCCCTACCTAACAAAATTAGCTTAATAAAAAAAGGCCTTCCTGACGTAAATTGTTTTCTTTTGAGAGAGAATGGTATTTTCTGGGTTAAGAATTTCCTGTATAAAGATAGGTTGTTCAAGGAGGCTTTGTTTTTGCCGCTGTTGTGTGCATCAAGGGTATGGAAACATGATATATGCACCCAGAGCCCTGATCTACAGCTGTATAAAACTCAACATCTGGCATTGACGGCATGTTTAAAGGGTCTTAATTTATTTTCTTTGTGTAGAATTTAACTAGATAAAGTAACTTTGCTTGTACTTCTTGAATATTGACTATATATCACACTGGGATATAATTTAAACAAAAACATTACATGTGTAATTATGTCTAAATTTTTCTTGTCATTTCAAATTTTGATTCCTTGATTAAGGGATACAGAATCACTGCCACGGAGTGTGTTGGTGTCACAGAATCACTGCCACAGAGTGTGTTGGTGTGTCACAGATTCACATCAGCACAGTAACTGGTAAACTATTCATTCAATCCCATCACTTTTAATCTTCAACAAAATATTCAATACTGTTTTAATCGAAAATTTCTGGTGATTTTTGATGAAAATCTCTAGTGATTCTGACTTGGGCTGCATGTGCCCATCTTAATATAGGCAGGATTTCAACTTGGGGCTGGGGGGGGGGGTGGAAGGGGGGGGGGATTGCCAAGAGCTCAGTGCCTGTCCTAATGCCTACCTTACTTCGTAGGTCCTGTGACGCATAGTCACACTGCCATGTCAACACAGCATTGCGCAATTCCATAACTCAGTTACAGAACTCAAGTAATAAACCTGTAACCATCTGGGTCATCTACACGCGGTATCTTATGGATGACGAAGTTTTCGCAAATAATCAAAAAAATGTGAGAAACGCAGAATGTCGAAGTCGAATCACGTTTGACCCAGATCCCTCATCTAAATATATCGGCCCCGGTGAAGGGGTATAGGTTACAGGTATTAACCTCAGCCGTCCGACTCGTACGTGCCAAGACCAAAATGTCTCAGCCGTGAAGCATGGCATGTAGACCTCTATATTTCTGGATAAAAAGTATTTCCTACTTGTGTAATAATTTTCCGCCTTTACAGTATCGGTAATTAATAATCTCTAAAAACTGGATTTGAACAACGGATATAATAGGGCTTGCCGATATTTGTTATGAAAGTGTGGAAACAATCCAATATATGTTCTTCCAAAATTCTGTATTACGACATGCTCCATGCCATTAGCTACAACCTAAGGCGCTCGCAAACGATTTATTGATCACATATTCTAGAAAAAGAAAGAAATCAAACACTAGGCAGGGATTTCTTGAGAGAGGGTCGTTTCCTATATATGTTTACTTATTAGAGGGCCCAGTACTGTGCTTTCCAACACAGGAAAATAACTTCCAATGGGAGCTGAGAGGGCGTATACTTCACACACTTGGCGCCCCTCTCCGCTCCCTCCACCGACTCCAAAGTGTGTGTAGACCTACTGAGTATAACACTGGGGCTCGTTACCGTTGTCATTTGGTTAATTAGGTTGATTTGGTTGGTGGACCGAGCGAGTAAAGTTGTTCACACCCTCGATGTATTTTTTGTGTGTGTCGCAATAAAAAAAAGCGACGCGCGACGCGAAAGGCGACGTCGTGTTTCAAAACACGATCACATGGGCTTGTCATTCGTCAGTTATTAATTATGATATTAATATTGAAATATTCTCTCCTCTCACTCTGTAAGAGTATATTTGAATATTAATATCATAATTAATAACTGAATGACAAGCCCCTGTGAACACGACGTCGCCTTTTGCGTCGCGCGTCGAGTTTTGCAATGTTGAAAGATAGGCACAGAACCTTATTTAGGTCACCGACGTCGCTTTGTCTTCAAACGCACCATAAATGGATTATCTGAAGTGGAATACAGTGCTAAGCTAACGCCAGATGTTCAGTATTTAGTTCGATATAAAACGTTATAAAAAAATACTTATTTTGAGTTTAGTTAAACCAAATTATATACCCACCAGCATGCTTAAAAAGCTATATGACTGATGTAAAGCGGAGAGTCCGGCGACAGGTTCAGGTATCGAAGGTACGGCGGTACATCAATGACGTCATAAGTAGGTCATGTGACAATTTACGGTTATGCAATTTCCTGTTATGCAATTTCTTGTTATGCAATTTCTCATTACGTAATTTCCAGTTACGCAGAAAGATTCGTAAAAATTATCCGATAAATTACAATAACAACAACAACTCATGTTGTTATAGTTTCCTATAAAGTTCATTATGTCACATCTAGACTGTATTTTATAGACTTGATATAATCACCAATGTCGGTACACACGTTATGATTTTATAATTTGTGATAAGTGTATGCATTAAAGAATCCTGAATAACGTATTTAGAATTTAGTAGTGTGTTTGTTGTTTTCCATCTTCTTTTATACTATGAAGGCATCTTGATGAAGTTTATACCCTGTTTTCTGGTCTGGCTGGTCATTGGCCTTTGTTCGCAGGCCGTTTGTTCGCTGGCCGTTTGGATGAGCATACTAGACGACTATAGGGTACGAAGATTCACCGCCGATAAAATGTAAATACATACAAAACATAATCCCAGATAAACTTGGCCTAAAGTTATTGGCAGGAAAATACCATCACTATTCCTCACTTGAAGTATCACAATCTCTACAGTTCAGAAAGTTGGTGTGGATAAATATCAGTTGTGGCTTTTCAAAATCATGATCGATTTTGAGACAAATGTGGATTTCACTATGCACGACTGAATCACTGAGGCAGTGTGCAGATGTCATGGAAAGGTCACGCAAGTTTATTACACGCGTTAAAATCGACAGACCGCTGGCATACTACAAATTACAACACATATATGGAAGTGGGAAGAGGTGCCGACATACTGACTGCGTCACATGACTTCACAGAATAGTCTTCTGGTAAACCTATTCTAAAGCACATACCAAGAATCTAACGATTCGTGATATGTGTTGTATCTCAGGTACGCTTTTATTGTACCTGTTCATGTGGCAACTTGGATGATATGACCACACGGCCCCTAGCACCGGCATAAGCGGTATTAGATACAAATCTAGAGAGCTATGATGGAAATGCTCTGACAACTCGTATACTGGTAATTGGTGAGCTGTTTCGCTGTGACAACTCGTACATTGGAGATTGGTGAGCTGTATCGTCGTCAGATGTAAATGACGGCAGTTGACACAAAAGACTAGTCGGTAAGGCCCGATGTCGACATTAAAATTTATCATTGGCGAGCTTGCCAGGATTCTCGGGAAATAAGATGACAGAGTCGGTAAGAGTTCGTGAATTACAGACATTAGCTAACGGGCTGACCGCCTTGTTAAACTCCATCCAAGATAAAAATGCTACAAGTGAAAGCAAGCGTTATCAAAGTGAGAAACTGCATATCACGTTCCTACCTACAGGAAGTACTATGTATTCGTTCTAGCAGACGTCAGAGAGTTGTTGGATGGGTGTCAGCATGACATTCAAACTCCCCATGGTGTGGCCGCAACTATAACTACGATAACAACTTCAGCAAAAAGAAGACGCAACCATGGTTTTGCCTGCAGCTCTCATCCAAGCGGAGAGGATTTCAATGATTTCAAACGATCATGGACACGAAGGTAACACAAAGCTGAATGCACCATGTAAGCAGAATTACAACGCATATAAGGGTAGTGGGAAGAGGTGCCGACATACTGACAGAGCCACATGACTTCACAGTATAGTCTTCTGGTTAACCTATTCTAAAGCACATATCAAGAATTTAACGATTCGTGATATGTGTTGTATCTCAGGTACGCTTAGACCTTCCATTCATCGAACAGTGGTGCGGTTTCAATTACGCTAGGGCAGAAGATTCAGAAAAAGTGGACTTGGCAATTGTGTGGCACGAAGGAACCGAATGGGGTCTCTAAAATTCCGGAACTGTATTTTGAATGTGTCTAAGATGAGCTTTTGATAATGTATCAGAATTTATTTCTTAACGTTATACGTCCAACCGTCTTTGATATTCATTCTGTACATGTAACGGTTTAGCTGATGATATTTGACTTGTTGACTTGAGTTCCCGCTGTAAATTTGTAGCATGATTCTATAGTTATGGCTGAAATGATAAAATGTGTATGAAGTTAGACTAATAAGCAAGGACAGATCATGCTAACGATGTTTAATACCTGGTGTGATGATAATCGTTGAATTGCTTTGTTTTATTTTTCGAGATATAACCTCAGAGTTATGCCTGTATTTATGCGCTATTTTATTGAGATGCTTTTGTTAGAATTTAGTCGGGTATAACTGCATTCTGTTTTTGGGACTGAAGTACTCAATAGATTTTCACGCACTTGTCGTAGTCATGTTAACTGAAATCGTCGACAAACGATATGACTTGCAGGGTGCATAAGGTTATTCCAAATGGAATTTTGATATATTTAGCATTTTCATTATTTAAGGGCGTGCATTACCAAATTTGATGGTTATGTAATATTGAAGTGTTGCCAATTTTGTCAACTCTGGTCTTACCCGAAAATAAGACATTTGTTTTCGTTAGCTGTTAAAGGCGTTTTGCAATATCCTGTTGCATTGACAATTCTTAGGGAACATTTGGTTACACCTTTCTTATGACCCAACGAGAATGAGGTGAGCTCGAAATTATTCGACAAGAATTCAAGTGAAATTGAGTAGTTTTTAGTGTAACAGAAGATTGCAGAACAGGTCAGATTAGCTAAACTCAACATACTGGATTATAAATGGAGATAAATATGATTTTGGGGATATGAAATTGAGTTGTGGTGAATGCCTAATGAACACCCGCATGTTTTCCTTGTTGGAGTAGTACCTCAACACGCTTAAAACTAAAGTGTTGAAACTTACCCGTAAAGTGTTGAAATAACCCTTTAAGTGTGTCCACAGGGACTGCTCTTTAAGTGTTGTCCCTGTGGACACACTTAAAGGGTTATTTCACGAGTACGAGTAAGTTTCAACACTTTAGTTTTAAGTGTGAATAACCCGTTAGGTAATAAAGTTTGCGGTTACGTGGATATTTTATGGGAGAGTAACATTATGTGTAATGTTAGACATATATTCCTTTCGCGATATTATTTGTCTGATAATGTCGAACATATTGTTGTGAGCGACGCACTTGTTAGTCAAGTTACCTCATCAGGTTAATTAACGGAATATCGACGGTATGAAATAAGGAACATTGATCTGTAGATCGTTAAACAAACGAGACAAGAATATAGTCCACTAACGGATGATGTATACGATATCGTCCTGATTTAACTTTTTGAGGGTCCTCAGATTGATTTTATAATGATGTTAGTTGATGAGCTGGTAAAATTAACGAGGAATAACGATTTATTTCAATTGCGTTGCGTATTCTGTCCAGATTGACCATCAATATATCTAGGCTTCTGAATAGGTAACGGAATGTCTTAACAGTAAACCCTCACGATGAGTTATAGAGAGGATCCTTACATTCAGCTATCAGTTGAAGAGACGTAGCTACATATTTGTTTGCCAAATTGACTGTTGTGTATGGCCATTGTGTTGTATTTATATGTCGTTAAAATTTGTGTTAATTGTCAAGAAAATACTCATTCCATTATAATAAGGCCCATCCAGATGTTACAGTTTGATTTCTGAGGTTAAATGTTATCCTGATCAGATAGATATTTAACCTTCGGTGAACCTAAGGTTTATATTCTGGATTGTATTGAGAAAAAGTCTCAGACACATTTTCTTGAAATTCGCGAAGGCAAACGTTAGTAGTATATAAAGAGTAAATACATGTCTATTGACCTCAGAAATTTGCATATTTTGTGGAGGACACGTGGAGGTCACACGCGACAGCCAATCAGAAGCGAGTATTGTGTCACATGGGGTCATGTGGTGGTGGTGGGTGGGTGGTGGGTTTAAGATGGCGGCTGTGGTGGTGGGTGGGTGGTGGGTTTAAGATGGCGGCTGTGGTGGTGGGTGGGTGGTGGGTTTAAGATGGCGGCTGTGGTGGTGGGTGGGTGGTGGGTTTAAGATGGCGGCTGGTGGTGGTGGGTGGGTGGTGGGTTTAAGATGGCGGCTGTGGTGGTGGGTGGGTGGTGGGTTTAAGATGGCGGCTGTGGTGGTGGGTGGGTGGTGGGTTTAAGATGGCGGCTGGTGGTGGTGGGTGGGTGGTGGGTTTAAGATGGCGGCTGTGGTGGTGGGTGGGTGGTGGGTTTAAGATGGCGGCTGTGAAAGATGTATTCATCCGCGGTCATGTCTGGCGGTGATTCGGTCGCGGGAAAAACCTTCCGCGGAGAAAAAGTAGTCCCTAGATAAAATGGTCCGATGGGGTCGAGTGAGGTATCCAAGTGAAGCTTATGTGAAGGGGCATCTAATGGGCTGAGTGTGGGGTTGACATATCGGCCTTCTGCGCATGCGCGGTGGCCGAAGGGTATGAAAATAGCCGTTTTGGGAACAACAAGTTTAGTAATGTTTATATAGTTTATTACCCCAATGTTACATCATACCCAGGCT
This sequence comes from Hanleya hanleyi, assembly GCA_036873755.1. Classification (NCBI taxonomy): domain Eukaryota; kingdom Metazoa; phylum Mollusca; class Polyplacophora; order Lepidopleurida; family Hanleyidae; genus Hanleya; species Hanleya hanleyi. Next base: position 27,007 of record JAVTVY010013722.1, on the reverse strand, counting down.
GGGGGGAGCCGCCCTGGGTATGTTTAGTATGTTCACAGCAAAACAAATTGAAATATCAAACACCATGTTTTATTATTTAACACATTGTCACATTAGGTCAAGTGTTTACTGAGCTCAAGTCAGCGAGCAGCATGTAGACATAGAGTGTGTGTGTGTACGGCATGATATTCATCAGTGCACGGGTGACGCATTCAACCGATGGGGGTGATCGGTCAGCTTGGTCAGTGACATTGGTTACCCTCTCTACCACCCATTGAATGTTGGGGCGTTGACGATGCGCCCATCTCAAGGGTTCCACGGTGTCCAGTATCTCCAGCATCGTCTCTAGTGACCCCCGGTTAATGATGGTGACCGGCTGGTCAAACACATGGTTGTTGGCACTGGGATAATAATACTGTAACTGGTCCGTCTTTTGTGACGTAAGATGTACCCGAAAGCGACATTCAATGTAAAGGCCGTAGTTTGATCGTTGAAGATGGCTTCCACGTAGCTGCGTAGACAGGTGCGGTTGGTCAGTGGGAAATTGTAGATATCTTGAGGGTGGAAACAGTACCGTGTCATGGACCAATGGCGCCGATCGATGTCACTGATTGGATGGTTGTCCTGTAAGAGATCGCTAGGAACATTTATGGGCTCCACCAGAAAATGTTCGATGTTGTCAGGACTCGAAACCGTAACGCTGGGGTCCGGCTGGATATTCAGGCTCTTCTCAACTGTGGGTATAGGCGGGCTCTCCTTCATCGCATCACCAGTGGCGTTCGTCTCCCCGGGCTTATCTTCACTGGATCTCACCTTCCGTGGCTCCTCTTCAGTAGGAAGTTGTCGTTCATGCTCATAGGCATGAATCAACCGTTGGTGTCGCAGCAACTGACTGCGTCGTTTGAAGAGTTGATCACAATCCTCGCATGGACGCTTGGATGGCCCATGAATTGAACGTTCGTGGCGCAGTAAAGCATCTTCCCGATTAAATGACCGTGCGCAGGTTATACAAGTATACAGTCCATCGTTGTGGGTGGAGGCCTCGTGGCGTCGTAAATTATCTAGACGAGTAAACTGCTTCTGGCAAGTTGTGCAAGTGAACATCTTGGTGGTTGATAGAGTGTCTGATGAAATGGCAAGGCCGCTTCCCTTTTATAGCACGCTAGCTGGTAATCTATTTTTAGCACACTCTACCCCAAGTCGAGGATCGAGACTGGTGTACTGGTGTACCACTGAGCCGCATTGCGCGCGCGTATGAAGACCCTTATACATACCCAATGCAGGCGCAGACGCGAAGTGCCCGGACGATAGACACGGACGTCACCGATCCGAAAAGACACGGACTTTACCGAAAAGACACGGACTTTACCGAAAATACACGGACTTTAACGAAAAGACACGGACGTACACGAAAAGACGCGAAGGTGAACGCCATTGTGGGAAACCCCCACAGACAGGTCAGTACATGCATTTCTATGTTGTTCACGCATAATAAAAGGATTGATCTGTAATCTGTGTTGTTGTTGTTGTTGTTGTTGCTCCCTTTTTTGGACTAACCCATCAGAATAGTACGTATCACGGACTACACCCGTAGAGCTACATCTGGTCTATAAAACACGTCCCTCTGGATCCCACACCTTCATTTCTACAGAGCCATGGCGGAGATCCAGCCCCATGCGACTCGCATTTTACAGCATGCCACCGCGGTGAATTCATTCACGGGTTACCGAGCAGTGGTCCGGTCCATGTTTGCAGATGGCGATGACAACGAGGGACGACGCCAGATCCTGAACGAGTTCACAGAAGCGGTCCTCCACAGAGTGCACTCGATGGAGAGGCGTGCCATCACTCACCACTACTGGACTATGACAGCCATCCTTGATGCTCGCGCTATGGACCAGGAGCGCTCACGCCGGAACCAGCGCCGGCTGGTTGGCCTCATACTAGTCTGTGCCCTATTGACCCTGGCGCTGTGGTATTGACACTATAAATACGAGGGTCAGACAGAGTGTGTGTCATTCACCGTTCGACATTTGGACCAAGCATGTCACCCGTCCTACGAGCCATTCTGCCCCTTACACCCCGGGTGGGGTTACACGTCTATGAAGATAAAGTCACCCTGGTGGAAGACCGTGGAGATATTTGCTGGGCGCCCGCTGAGACCTTATCGAATACGGTGACGCTACCTCGTGACGGCTGGACCAAATTTAAACGGGTGTTGAGCGGCGAGCTCGACGGAAACCTCATCCACATAGACAATGCCATCTACGTATACCGTGCAACCTTCTTCCTACGCCTGGGCCGCTACCAAGATGCTACGCGAGGCTTCACCCTAGACCCCGATCTGTGGTCAGCCTTGGAGAAAGTGGTGCCTATTGTGGACCAGCTGTTTACACCGGACGAGCGATCATCACACCAGTTGGGGTGGGCTCGTGCTATTGAGGACGCGCTGGCTGAACCCCATGAACAACTACATGAACCCGACGACGACGATGCCATTGATTACCCGGCTAGACTCAGTCAGCCCAGTGATATGACCACCTGATCCTTTTGATCTCACGGGGTTCTCCCTATAAATACGAGAGACAGTGAAATGTGGTACCATTCACGTACTGACCATGACGGAGCATATAGTACTGGCGTATTTCAGCTTGACCCCCGAGGTTTTCCTGCACGTGTATGCGGATAAGGTCGATATCATGGAGGAGGTGGAGACATCTGTGATGCGGACCCTACACAACCGTGCCCGGCTCACATTCGTCTGTCCCGGGAGGGCTGGACCAAATTCAAACGGGTGTTGTCTGGTGAACTGGACGGCGACCTCATCCACTTGTGTCACGATGTGTACATCCGACGCGGCCCTTTCTTTGCTCAATTGGCTCGGCTAGATGGAGGTACAGTGCATTTTACCCTTCACCCTGATCTATGGTCTGCATTGGAAGATGCCGTGGTAGATGTGGATGAAGTGCTTATCAAGCGGTCATCAGACGAGTTGGACTGGTCATTTACCATGGCCACTGTGGAAGTCCACGAAGAAAATCAGAAAGAAACTCCGGCCCAAGATATACCCGTTATAAATAAACGATAGAGCCAGGGTGCATCATCATTGTGTCACCATGAAGCGCTGGGAGAAGGTGCTGGATAACTTATACTACAGTCCCGACAGTCCGGCGGCCTATAGTGCATTGTCGGCTCTCTATCGAGCGGCCAAACCCCAGGGGATACAACGTGCCCAAGTCCGAGATTGGTTAAGAAGACAAGACACCTATACCTTACATCGATCTGTCCGTCGCCATTTTCTACGGAACCGGGTCATCGTGGGAGGAATAGATGCCCAGTGGCAAGCGGATTTGGTGGATATGAGCGCCTTTGCCAAACACAACGATGAGAATCGGTATATCTTGACGTGCATCGATATCCTATCCAAGTATGCGTGGGTGGTACCCATCCGGACGAAAACGGGGGCAAATCTCATAGCGGCGTTCAAAGACATCTTCAAGACCGGGCGCAAACCTTTGTATTTGCAAACCGACGAAGGCACGGAATTCCTCAACAGACCGTTCCAAGCCTTTCTCAAGAAACAGAAGGTGTTTTTCTTCCATACGTACAACGAGACCAAGGCTTCCGTGGTGGAGAGGTTCAACAGGACATTCAAAGGCCGCATGTATAAATATTTCACCTATAAGAATACAAGGCGGTACATCGATGTTCTCCCGAAACTGGTGAGGGGTTACAATCGAGCCTATCATCGGAGTATAGAGAGAGCCCCCATTACCGTGACCCAACGCAATGAAGCCCAAGTCCGGCGTGTCTTGTACCCCAGGCCATCGCAGCGAACGACGAAGGCGGTGTACAAGGTCGGGGACCCTGTACGGATCAGTAAAGTCAAGGGCAAGTTCGAGAAAAGTTACTTGCCCAACTGGAGCGATGAGCACTTCCTGATTAAACGGCGCCTACCCCGACAGCGGCGAGTCTATGAACTGGAAGATCTCCAAGGGGAAACGTTGCTGGGGACGTTTTACGACACGGAATTACAGCCTGTTGTAAAAACACAGCAAGACTACTACACGGTGGAGCAGATTTTGAAAACGGAACGTCGACGTGGCAAACTGTTTCATTTCGTGAAATGGCAAGGTTGGCCCAGTTCCTTCAATTCCTGGGTCGCGGCCAACCAGGTGAAACGACTATAAAACCAGACACCACTGCCGTCCTCCTTCATTCCACGTCCGACCACAGTGCTATGGACCAACAGCAGCTGCCTCTGAAGACAGCGTCTCGCAAAACGCGCAAAGCGCAAGTGGTCTTTGGGGTGCTATTGCTAACCCTGCTGAGTGTGTTGTACGGAGGTGTGTTTTACGACGTAGCCTATGTCAGCACGTTACTTAACCAACTGAGAACACCAGGCACCAGCGAAACCGGTCTACAGAGAGCACCAGTCGTATCGAGCCCAGTCACCACCACCACACCCCGCGTACAAGCCACGTCGAGCTCTACACCTACACCAAGTACGCCCACTACGTCTGAACACCCACCGGATTTCATCCCTCACAGTGAACCGACCACCCACGTTGTACCCACCCCCAGCACCATCCCTGACAGTGAACAGACAACGACGACCGACGTTGTATCCACCACCACTCCAGTTCACTCGTACGAAATTTACAAGAGCGGGTTACCACGACAACGGATACACCTCGAACCATGGACCCTGGGTGGCAGCATCCCTTCACTTGCGTCATCGCAGGACCGACGGGCTCCGACAAAACGCACTTCGTCAGGAAGCTCCTTCAACACGCCGACAGCATGATCACTCCACCCATTGCCAGAGTCGTGTGGTGTTACGGAGAATGGCAGGAAGCGTATGCAGCAATGCCCCACATCACGTTCGTGGAAGGCCGTTAAATCCTACTCACTCACTCGTGGAAGGCCTACCCAACCTGGCCGATTTGGAACCCGACACCTTGGTGGTTCTGGATGATCTCATGGCGGAGACGGATGCACGGGTCACCCAACTCTTTACCAAAGGCAGCCATCATCGACGGCTCAGCATCATCTACATTGTGCAGAATCTGTTCAGTAAAAACAAAGAACATCGGAATATCAGCTTAAATGCCCACTACCTGGTGGTCTTCAAAAACCCGAGAGATACCACTCAACTGCTGCACCTGGCGAGACAGATGTATCCCGGCCGCACACCGTTTGCGTTGGAAGCCTTCAAAGATGCCACAACCCCTCAGCACGGGTATATGCTCTTCGACCTCAAGCAAGCCACCCCCGACCACCTTCGACTACGGACCGGCATCTTTCCCGGAGAGACCCACCACGTGTACATGCAAAAATAATGTAAACACATCCACAGTGGCGCCCCCAGCTGGGGTCTGTGTGTTTGATGATGGGGAATAATAAAAAGAATGAATACCACAGCAGGGTTGACTTTTGTCTCGTTCTCTGAAGTAGATAAAAAGAGCAGCGTTGTGGGTTCTAGCATTAGTTGTACAGGATGTCTGCGCGAGTACGGAAGCACGCTCCCACGCTCCGTGTATTGAAGACGGCCCCACCCGAGTTAGTCCGAACCATTGTACGCGGTGCGGACCCTGACCTTGTACGCTGTCTGTGCGAGATCGGGTACAACCTGTTAAAAGGCAACGTACCACTGACTCCGGCTCAGAAGACCAAGTTGGCCAAGCATAAGACAGGTCTCCGAACCCTAGTCCACAAGCGGGTCCCTCAAACACAAAAGAAAAAGGTGTTACAGAAAGGCGGCTTTCTCGGGGCCATCTTAGCACCGTTGGCCGCTTCCGTGTTGGGTCCAGTATTGGGTGGACTCTTCGGCCGACAATGAACCACACGAAAACAAATGGTCCTCGTCGAACCACGGTTCCTGCAAAACCTCCAATCACCCTACCCTGTCCCACCTACGGTGAAGACCATAAACACCCTCGATGGAGAGATGCAACAGATCTTACAGAGACCGGGGTTAAGCGACAGTGAGAAAGTACAACGGTACAATGAGACGCTTCAACGGTACATGACGTTCATGGACCAATACAAAACCCTGTCTACCCCAGCAACAGCACCACCACCACCACCACCACCACCACCACGTGACAGACCGCCGACCTCAGCACCGTTCCAACAGCCGGGTGAGGTAGCCCCCACAGCCCCACAGTGGGTGGAAGACGAAGTGCTGAAGAGTGTACCTGCCTCGTTCAAGAAACAAGCTGGCCTGGTATTACAACGGATGAAACAGAATCCTAACATGACTTGGAATGATAAAGGCGAACTCCTGGTACAGAATCAGGTGGTCCCCGGCACCCACATGACGGATTTAGTGAATGATCTGATGCGTCAACGCAGATCGCACACCGATCCTCGAGGATGGGAGGTCTTCGCTCAAGGCTTGAAAGACATGCATGTGCCACAGGAATTGGTGGGGAACCCCCACCGCTGGGCCTTTATGCAGCAAACCCAGCAATCGCCGAGTCGTGCACCACGACTCTCACCACAACCTTCTTGGGAAGCCGACTGGGAACCGGAGTCACCCCCCAAAACTCCTCCACCACCACAACGGGCACCTTCTTTTCAGACCTTTAAAAAACCACCCTTGATCAGGACACCGCACATCTCCAGAGCCGTGACACGTAGCAAGTCAACGCGACGAACATGACGCCGGACACAACCACCCAAGGTCTGGAACACCTATTAAAACCAACAGCAGCAGCAGGACAGCTCAGTCGCCATGTTTTACCTCACCCTACCCAGTAACAGTTCGCTGGATGTGTTTCCTGACAACACCGTGGCCAAGTATGTGACTCAATTATCACAACCGTTGCATTTACCTGGCCGGTGGGAATGTGGACTGGTGGATATTCAGTACCCTTACTCGTGGTACAACGTGCGAGCCAATGAAGTGTGGTACGAGGTGACCTACGAAGGAAAAGACACCCGACTCACTCTCCCTGAAGGCCAATACGATACTCCCAAGGAGTTCATGGGTGGGCTGTCAAGACTGTTGCATTATAAGGCTCTACGGGAGGTCACAAATACTTCAAGACCCATCAAAGCCTATCCCTTCAAGAATCACGTGAACTTCGATTACAACGCACACAACGACAAGGCAGAGCTTATCGTCACCGCCAACGCGAGTGTCGTACTGAGTCCTATCCTACAGCAAATGCTGGGTTTCGATCTACGGACGTTCGCTGGTCCCACCGCCCACCAAGGCGAGATCCCGATGGATATGAAGTCGGGTATGTACGGACTCTACGTCTACTCGGACGTGGTGGACAACCACATCGTGGGCGATATCAACACACCTCTGTTACGGGTGGTGCCCATTAAAAAGTTGTATGGAGATCAAGTCACCCACAGTTTCACCCACATGCTCTTCCTGCCTGTACGACAAACCCACATCAACACGATCACGGTGGATATAAGAGATGACACAGGACGACCGGTGGCATTCGAACGCGGGAAAGTGGTGGTGACACTTCATTTTCGACAAGCACGTGCTCCCCACTTTGCATAATGAAGGTGCCTTACGAGTGCGATGCACGCAGCTATATGGACTATTATGCCCAACAGGCCGGGGTGGCTTTCCGGTGTTTAGTGGTGCACGCATGCAACGTGGACATGGACTGGGGAACATACTCGGGAGCATCGTCAAAACGTTCCTGCCCTTGGTGACGCGTGGGGTGAAAGCAATCGGCAAACAAGCGGTACGCAGTGGACTGGAAGTGGCCGGTGATGTATTGGGGGGTACGGCACCCAAAGAAGCCTTGAAACGGCGGGCCAAAGAAGCGGGAGGCGTCTTGGTGGCCAAAGCACGACGCACCGTAGGGAATAAAAGAGCTGCCCCACCGAGACCACGCACCAGTCGACGACCGACCCAGCGACGACGCACATCGAAGAAGACCCGGGATATCTTTTCTTAAAACATGTCCTTGATCCACGCCGAGTCCTGCCCCTCCACCAACAGTGAATTTGATTTGTGGACCGTGCCGCCCACACAGACCAGTGCCGAACAAGGATTATGGGTGGAGCATCTCCCGCTGTCCAGCATCAACGCAACAGGACCCATCGAGTTCACCATCAGTAATGCGGATACGACCTATGTGGATTTAGCCCATACCTACTTGTATGTGAAAGCCAAGATCGTCAGTGGAGATGGCACCAGAATCGTCGACCAAGCAACGGTGGGCCCGACGAATCTCTGGCTGCACTCGATGTTTCAACAGGTGGATATATTTCTCAGCGACAAACTCATCAGTGACTCGACCAACACGTACCCCTATCGAGCCTACATCGAAACGCTGTTGTCGCATGGGCGAGAGGCTAAAAAATCTCAACTGACAGCCGCTTTATTCTACCAGGACAAAGCCGAGCACATGGGCGCAGAGAACGACAATACGGGATATAGCCAACGGAAGGCTTTGACCGCGAACGGCGTCTCGGTGGATATGATCGGTCGACTGCACGCAGACATGTTCATGCAAGACCGATACCTCTTGAACAAGGTTCCCATCAAAATCCGACTGATACGGGCGCCTCCGACCTTCGCCTTGATGGCCACTAACGTAGAGGCGCATGTAGCTGACTATAAGATTGTCATCGAAGACGCAGTCCTGTATGTCCGAAAAGTGAAACCGAATCCAGCCGTTCAATTGGGACACATGAAAGCCTTGGAAACAAAACCAGCCCAGTACCCTATCCGACGTGTGCAAACCAAAGTGTTCTCTGTGTCTGCTGGAAATATGAGCGCCAACAAAGACAACCTGTTCCTGGGGGAACTACCCAAGCGATTGATCCTGGCCTGTGTGGAAAATACCAGTTTCAGTGGAGCCTACCCAGAGAATCCGTTTGACTTTAAACATTTCGGCATCAATTTTGTGGCCCTGCATGTGGATGGACAACAGGTGCCAGCCACGGCCTTAACCCCGAACTTTGGGCGGAGGAATTTCATTCGAGCCTATCAGAGCCTGTTTACAGCCACCGGTCAAATCAACCAGGACGAAGGGAATTTCATCAGTCGGGCGGACTACGGGAACGGATACACGTTGTTCTGTTTCGATCTGACCCCCACCTTAGAGAACGACCATCAGCTGGCCCTGGCCAAGCAAGGCAATTTACGGTTGGAAATCCACTTTCAACGAGCCTTCCGGAGCACCGTCAATGTGATCTGCTACGCCGAGTTTGACAACATCATTCAAGTGGACAAGGCGCGCAACGTCCTGTGTGACTTCTCCACCTAAAATGGATACAGACCAGATAACCACCGTGCTGGAGAATGACCCGGAGACACGTAGGGTCTTTCAAGGGTGTTCGCCGAGATGTGTTTCCATTAGACCGTATGTATCCTGCTGCTTACGTTCTCAACACGGACCCGATGGATCGACCTGGTGAACACTGGGTGGCCGTGTACTTGACAGAACAGCAGGGCGAATACTTTGACCCGTACGGCCTGCCACCCCTCCATCCCGATTTAACAGGCTTCATGGATCAAGGCACAGAGACGTGGTGTTGGAACAGTCAAACGTTGCAAAGCCTGACCAGTGGCGTGTGCGGACAATATTGCTTGTTTTACCTGTACCATCGATGCCGGGAAGACCCTTATCTACTATCGTACAGATGTTTGACGAGTACCCCCAGGCCGAGGACCGCGATGTACTCGTCTATGACTGGGCCGCCCATCATTTCAATGTACAAGCCCCGTTCTGGGCTTAAATTAATGACAAGCCCCTTGTTCTGGGCTTCAATGTACAAGCCCCTTGTTCTGGGCTTCAATGTACAAGCCCCTTGTTCTGGGCTTCAGTTAATTACAAGCCCCTTGTTCTGGGCTTCAGTTAATTACAAGCCCCTTGTTCTGGGCTTGAGTTTTCACGTGGTTGTTCTCACGTTGTTGTTGTTTACTGAATAAAAAAAATGAGATCTCACCAAAAAACCCTGTCTTGTGTGTTTTATTCCTAATGCATCAATGCCCAATGTGGAGATTCAGTCAAACTGAAATCAGTGGTGTAGGATGGGGCCAAAATGTAACCCATCAAGTTTAGAATGCAAGAGTACTATAGTAAAAATAGAGAGCCAATGAAATCAGCCCACAGACCAGTACGTGTTTTTGGTCTAGGTTTGGAGCGGGCATTTCATTGAGGTACGTGTATACGGTGAGTGAAAAGACTCGTCCAACACGTATAGATTATGTTGATGACTATAAGTTCTCGGTAACCCATCAAGGTTAGAATGCAAGAGCACTATAGTAAAAATAGAGAGCCAATGAAATCAGCCTACAGACCAAGTACGTGTTTTTGGTCTAGGTTTGGAGCAGGCATTTCATTGGGGTACGCATTGTATACAGGTGAGTGAAGAGACTCGTCCAACACGTATAGTTAATGCCTGCGAGTTTCACCATGAGCATAATGCCCGAAACTGGTTGAACACCGTATTAGCCAATCAGTGGCCTAGAATGGAGCCAAAAGGTAACCCATCCATGTTGAAAACATTACCCCGAGATTGTGCAAGAACCCAGATGTAGGCTTGAACGTCGGCTGGCTTACGGTACCCCCAATTCGATTGGCTGATTGTTCGACCGCTGATTGGTTCTTTTTCTCGACCGCTGATTGGCTCTTTTTCTCGACCACTGATTGGTCCAAATGGAACTGCCCATCTTTCCCAGGTTCATCTAGAATCCCCTTTTTTGTGCTCAAGCTCTGACTATAGCGATGCCGCAACATTGTCTCATTGGACATTGGACCGTTTGACCTGGATGTGACCATTTGACCTGACATGTGTCCGCGCGCGCACTGCCGGGGATGACGCGCACTTCCGGAGAACTCGCGCGCGCGCTCGCGCTGGGGGGCCGGGGCGAGCCGCGGCGGGAAAACACCCCGGCGGTTGAACATACGGACGTCTAAGAGGAAACATTGGAACTCTTCTATGTTTGGAGGTAGTTTTAGTGAAAACCCCGGAAGTGACGTCACAACCCCCACGTGACCTGCGCAGCAGAATGGAAACGACACCCTAGTGTAACTCCCTCACCTAGGCTTCACATGGATATCTCACTCGATCCCATGGACCCACTAGGGGCCCACCACCACCCCAACACGTCTATTTCTATACTACGGCCAGACTGTGCATGCGCAGAATCCCGATAGTTCAACCCCACACCCAGCCCATCAGATGCCCCTTCACGTATTCTTGACTTTGATACCTCACTCGACCCCATTGGACCATTCGTGGCTCCCCTAGCTCCAACACGTAGAGCGGGACCCATACAGGGTCCAGTTTTCGACACTAGGTGACCACATCCCGACAGAAATGGCTAGTTTTCGACACCGGATGTGCCGCCATCTTGAACATACGTGCCGCCATCTTGGATATGTCCCATAATGCACCGGGTCAAAATACTCGCTTCTGATTGGACGAGAGCTCCGTGGCGGATTTGAAATACTCGCTTCTGATTGGACGAGAGCTCCGTGCCGGATTTGAAATACTCGCTTCTGATTGGACGAGAGCTCCGCATTGCATCTGCGCATGCGCAGAATGATATTCCTACCGCACACCCAACCCATCAGATGCCCCTTCACCTAGGCTTCACATGGATACCTCATACGACTCCATTGGCCCATTCGTGGCTCCCCTAGCTCCAACACGTAGAGCGGGACCCATACAGGGTGCAGTTTTCGACACTAGGTGACCACATCCCGACAGAAATGGCCAGTTTCCGACACCGGATGTGCCGCCATCTTGAACATACGTGCCGCCATCTTGGATATGTCCCATAATGCACCGGGTCAAAATACTCGCTTCTGATTGGACGAGAGCTCCGTGGCGGATTTGAAATACTCGCTTCTGATTGGACGAGAGCTCCGCATTGCATCTGCGCATGCGCAGAATGATATTCCTACCGCACACCCAATCCATCAGATGCCCCTTCACCTAGGCTTCACTTTGATACCTCACTCGACCCCATTGGACCATTAGGGGCTCCCCTACATCACAAAACGTCTATGCGCATGCGCAGAATGACGCTATGTCAACCCGCTAGTCCAGTAAGATGCCCCTTCACATAAGCTTCACTTGGATACCTCACTCGACCCCATCGGACCATGAGTAACTCCCCTAGCTCCAAAACGTCTATTTCCATACCCTTGGGCCACCGCGCATGCGCAGAATGGTGACAACGCACGAGCCCCTAGTCCAGTCAGATGCCCCTTCACATAAGCTTCACTTTGATACCTCATACGACCCCATTGGACCATTAGGGGCTCCCCTAGCTCTCAAAACGGCTATTTTCATACCCTTTGGCCACCGCGCATGCGCAGAATGACGCTATGTCAACCTGCTAGTAGAATAAGATGCCCCTTCACATAAGCTTCACTTTGATACCTCATACGATCCCATCGGACCATTATTGGCTTCGCTAGCTCCAAAACGGCTATTTTCATACCCTTGGGCCACCGCGCATGCGCAGAATGGTGACAACGCCCAAGCCGCTAGTCCAGTCAGATGCCCCTTCACATAAGCTTCACATTGATACCTCACTCGACCCCACTGGACCAGTAGTAACTCCCCTAGCTCCAAAACGGCTATTTCCATACCCTTGGGCCACACGAGTTGTCTCCCTTGCGTCAGTGTGTGCAGATGGCGCTATGATCGACGCCGTGATGTGGAAAGGGCGTCCCCACACCATCCTGGAGCCGCCATTTTGTTTGTTGATTTTCTGCGGAGATACACGGGACAATAAACGCTCGACCCTAGGGTGGTACAGATGCTAGACTGATCCTATTAACATGGTACAACACCTATAGATTATGTTTATTATTATTATATGGCTTAGAGGTTTTTTTAGGGTAATGTGAGGGTTTTTTCTCCCCGTGACCTCCCCACCGCCTCGTTTGCTCCCTTGCGCCGCCATTTTGAACCCACCACCACCACCCACACGCCGCCATTTTGTACACACACATCCACAGAACGCCGAGCCAGTGACGTCATATGCAAATTTCTAAGGTCAAATTTTACTCGCTTCTCATTGGCTGTGTGACCTCCACGTGACCTCCACAAAATATGCAAATTTCTGAGGTCAATAGGACTCAATTTGCTCTTTACCTACTACTACCGTTCGTTACTGAAAATGGATTCTGCTCAAGCAGCCTTTCTACGTCTTATGGCTTAGTTACTGCTGTCAAGTTTGAAATTAAATATAATATCCTCCGAAATATTGCAGATTTTTCATTGTATAATCTTTGTAAATGTCCGTGACATAATCACAGTGAAAGTCCTTCGTTTTGACTAGTGTTGCTTGTTTAATTTTTCTAATGCTGAGTTTCGATCTCATTATTAGAGCAGTTCCACAAAGTGGATTCTCTTATGTTTTCATGAGAAACGGCTCCGCCGGATCCGCCGCCGCCGCCGCGACTTTAAACGTGAATATCTCTGAAACCGTTAAATATTTTCGGGTCAGACATTGTGCGCTATCTCCTTAGGCCTGGGAAATTTGTCTGGTTATGTTTTGATAGCCGCTGCTCACCACTAGGTGGCGTTGTAGTCAGAGCATAGGTGAACCTTTCTGTGACGATTTCGTCAGAACGGCTTGTCCGATTTCTTTGAAATTTTATTACAATGGTCTTGAAGGATAGGCAATGTGCTGAAAAGGTTTTGGTTTTGCGTCTCAAAAAAAATTTTTTTCGTGAATTTTTTTTTTTTGAGAAATACTTAAAAACCGTTCTATTGTAGGCTGCCAAGCATAAATATAGGATTGCTCACATGATAATTCCCTTTCGGTGGGAACCAAATTGCCATTCAAATGAAAAATCTCAATTACCTGACTTAACGTCAAAACCTCCATAACCATTATCATGATTAAAGTTTTTTTCATTGATCTCTTATGTGCCTTCTCCCTAGGCTTTAGATTTCACCTGCTTGTTTTTCGTGGTATTTGGTCGTCACTAGGTGGCACTATAGACTTGAATTCAGGTAAACATGTGTAAACAACTTGTTTGATTTCCATGAAATTTGGATATAATGATCTTGCAAGATAGGCGAAGGACTGACAAGATTCTGATGGTGTCGGCGAAAACATGGAGGCACGTTTTTGCATCTCAAAATAAGATTTTTTTTCACAAAAATGGAAATTTACTTCTTTGAATCAGGAAAAAGTTATTCTAATTTGCCTAACATGAATATAACATTCCCAATGTTATAATTCAGATCCCTTGTAAGCCAAATGGCCATTTTTTTTTAATACATGAAATTCTCAGGACTTTCTCTAGATAACGACTTTAGAACGATTATTATGGATTAAGAATACTGATCAGCGATACGGATTTTATATTTTTGGAACATCATGATGTCTTGTCGGCATCATTGAAAACTGTTGACCGCTTCTCTCTTGCAGGAAACTAGCCTATGTTTATGTATACTATGATTGTCTTTTTGAATTTGGTGCTAATACTGTTATATGGATATGGAATAGGTCTTTGGATTATGGACGCGGATATTCTTTAATGGACGACGGCTGAATTATGAATGACGGACTAGACGCTTGTATTATTAGTCCAATATCTACATTCCCAGGCCAGATCTGGGTATTTTGCTTCATCATGTAGCTTTGTGATATTTGTTCATCATTGGGTAGAACTGCAGACAGTAGACTTATACAGCACAATTTATTGGCTCTTCATGAAGTTTATTATTGTGACCTTGTTAGACAGGCAAAGGATTTTAAAGGATTGACCTCCCATATGGTTTTCGTGACCCATCAACATAATGCTTTATTTATATTTCACAATGCATTCTTTTTTTACAATTCATTATTTAATTAACATTATAGTCTAAAAAATGAATTGAAAGGACATTGGTGCTGCTAGCACTGACATATATGTGGCAGTGGAGTTTTTTACAGCTAAATATAAATAAGTCTAGGTTAAATCAGACCCTGCTTTCACACAAAAATGCTAAAATATGGTCAGAGAAAACAATCTGCCATCAGTCTGGTGCGATACTGTATGAAGAATTGCAAGGATTTAAGACAGCTTGAAATCATGACATTTTGGTAAAATTGACGTACTGTAACACTGATATTCTCCTTTAAATTGCAGGCCTACACTATCAGCAAGGCCTACATAGTGTATGCCTGTATGTTGTGCATTCAAGTGATTAATCTGAAGTGGTTGACTTATTGCATAATATAATAAAATAAGGGGACTATAGTGCTTGTGTCAACAAAGTAAACAGAATCAGTGCTTCTTCTCTCTCCAATACTGATAATAATAATCTGATCCTGTTTGAACAGTGGTATGGTTATCCCAATAGCACTTGTCTAGTCTCAAGTGACTTTAAGCCCTTGGCTTCCAGATGTCTGGAGAAGCATTCTGGCCAATTTTCAATGAGTAAAATCACAAATTATCACTTCGTTAATGCTCATTTGTTTTTTGTTCATGTGAAGATCCCCAGAATTTGCTTGAAACATACATGTACCATTGCATTTTGACAGCATAGTTATACAACTGTTAACTATTTTTTAGACTGAAAAATTGGAAAGATTTTTGAAGTGGAACTTCCACATTCCTGCTATATGGCACATCTCACCTGGGAAATTTTTGTATATAATTTAAGTAAAATGGTTCTGGTGCATTTTGATAGAATATTTAAACTTTGAAGATAATATGGAATGATGCCTCAAATGGAACTGAATTGTCCATGTCATCTGTGTCTCTATCTGTCTGTCTGTTCATCTTTCTGGTCATACCACATATGCAGATAGTGATGAATCAGAAGCCTTATGGAAATGACTTCACCTGTTTTATTAAGGTTAAATGTAACATTAGCAGTAATTTTTAAAGAAGTTAAGACAGGCTGTCCAAATCCATAATACATGTGCAATTGGTGACTGACTAGAAGCCTATCCCAGTTGATTAAACCTATTTTTTCAAGGTTATATACTTTATATTATGATATAACATGAAATATAGCTTGGCTTTCTAACTTAATATCACATATGCAACTAATGATGGACCGGGGGTGCATGAATATGCTGACTTCAAAAACTGTATGTTAAGTCACATACTTTTAACTGTCAACAAGCACTTAAAATCTAACATTCTTATCATCGACATTGTGGTTGTTCGCGTGTGTTGCAACAGCCTCATGCTTCAACAGTAAATTAAACCATGACATATCGGCTGAACTGGTGAAACATCCACCATTTCCAAGCTCTGACATACCACGTCACTGTCAGAATATGGGTACCATGACACAGTGATAGATCACACAGCCAGTGAAGGTTCCCGATTTATGTTGAATGCCGTTGTTGCCTAAGTACTATTAGCAGCATTGCTTCAATGCATTTTGCTGAGAAGAACTGGACTTTCATAATGTGATGTTTAGCACTGTAATATCACTTGTCTTTATTGCACCATGTAAGCAACCTGTGTCTTGTGCGCTGTCCTCAGTGTTTTATAGGGTGGATGGCGGGTGTCTGGTTACATGCTGCTTCAAAAATTTCTTCTTTGAAGTAGCAGGAACACAACTGGGCTGGGTGGTGCTTAGTTGGTTCGTCGTGATATAGCTGACGTATTGTTGAAAGCAACGTTAAATTCCATTCACTCACTCACTGTAAGCGACCTGTCTGTGTCTTGTGTGCTATCCTCGGAGTTTTATAGGGTGGATGGAGGTTATCTGTTTCCATGCTGCTTCAAAGATGTCGTCTTTGAAGTAACAGGAATGCAACTTCACTTGGCGATATAACTGAAATATGGTTGAAAGCGACATTAAATTCTATCCACTCACTATTAGCAGCATTTTGCAACAACAACAGTTCGCTCACTTCCAGTTGTCTGTCATTTTTATCTGCCGGCATTGTTTCAGATAGAATACAACAGCTTATTTCATACAATCAGGAATGAAAAAAAAAGGTTGAAATCTTAATATTCCAACTTTCGTAGAGAAATAAAAGGGGCAATTTTAAATTTAATTTTCATTCTGATATTCAATTTTTCAATGTTGGCGGGTCCGTGAAACACAAACGTAGGTTTTGTACTGCCTCACACTGGGTTTCGCCCATTAGTAAAGAAATCCCTTCTCAGAGGCGCTACTACCAGGGATGATTCTCGATTGCTCATCCTCCATGGGTTTATGCCCCATCCTCTGTCCCATTCTTGAAAAAATTGCCACCCCTAATAGAGGCTGTGCCCATTTTAGGGAGATCTAAACCCTGTGAGTACCAATTTATATGTTACACGTGTATTTGGAGAAATGCTCTTCTACCGTGTTTCACACGAGCTTTCATTCTTATATGTCATCTCTTAATAATCTTTTATAGTCTACCCAAGACTTTTTCCCTCGAAGGGAAACGTTGAGTGAGTCATCACAGGGGTTAAATCTAGTCCTTGACGGAATCACAGACAAAATCGTGACATCCTCGGTAAAAGAGCTCTATTAATTAGACATTTTCTTCAAAAAAATATTCCTATTATGAATTTATCACTTCTAATTATGAAATTAACACTGTGAACTGTTATTTTGTCCAATGTATACAGTTTACAGGTCAAAAGCATATATTTTTTACTGATGTTTTTAAATGGTATGTCTTTCAGTAAAATGCAACTTTTCGTCCTTGACATTTTCGAATTTCCCGAGTTGGTCCGGTTTAAACATTGTTGAAAAAATAATTCGCATTTAAAGTACATCTTCACTGATATATTGTCGTGTTCTCAGAGATTATAGGAAGCGAAAACAAAAGACACCATGCTAATATATGGACTACATAATATGTGGGGTGAATTTTGTACAAAAAGTTTTTTTGGTGACGGACACTTTTACGTGGAATTGATGTTGAATGACATGCCTACACGGCCCCCAGCACTGGCTTGAGCGGTATTAGATAAAAATAGTCAAGAGCAATGATGTAATGATGGAAAGTGATGAACCATGTGACCGTTAGATATAAGAAATGACAAAAACGGAGAGACTTAATATGAGTAGAATGCAAATTGTTATTCAGAACACAAGTATGTGATGTCCGACGCCGACCAACCGCTTCATTCTCCACCATGTCAACCACAGTCACAAACTAAAACACATTGATTTGTACGGAGGGCAAAACTGTTCATATGGCAAGACCGGCTTATTCCGCATGTCTTCTATCAAGCTAAAATGAAAGTGCATAAAAATACATTTTGAAGCAGACACATTAGATATGCAATAATTGTGTGGGTGCTGATTCGATTCCCCACGCCTCGGTCTCAGTTCAATGACCGTAAACTCAGATATAATATCACGGAATACTTCCCTGATACACCATCTTGGTTTACGTAGATTGTGATATCCGTTCACAAAGTCAAGTAAAGGTACTTTTTGGGGAAAGTTTGGAATGATCGAGATTCTCGATCCCTAGAGACCTTTTATAGATATTATTAACTTTATTAAGATTTAAAAAAAGGGTCGAAATGTATGTAGGGGCACCTCTGCGTAGATTGTTTTTACAAGCGTTGATCAACATTAATTACGACACAGGGCTTTATATCTTCCAGATGTGAATGTTCACTAGATAACGAATATCTCTGCTTTATTTGTTAGATTCTTATGACGATCATTTAGCTAATGTTTATTGCTTAAGCCATATCTACAATAAAACTTATCCATTGTGTCGGTCTATCTCTCCATACTATCTGTGCAGCTCTGTGGTACACGCGGCCAGCCTTTAGATTTCAAGGAGCCACCTTATAATACCTCGAGTTGAGCGACGAGTTCTTCTGTTGAAGGTACAATTGTCACCGTATGAATATGCATGATAATGAGACACGGACTTTTTCTCTCAAAATTTTTGACCAAATTAAAAGGGTTTTGACTTACTAATTTGCCAATGACATGCCTGTACATGGAAAGTTTGCTGAAGCTGTCAGCTTTCATGGATGATTTTGACATTTGCTTCACATGTTTCATATGCAACACAAGGCTATTCTATGGATAACAACTTCTGTACAGCTTTGGAGATGCCGTTTAAATAAATAAGTGCGTGCAATATATGAACGTACTTTTTAAATACATGGCACGTTCTTCATAAAATATGTGTAATCCACGTAGTATTCGTTCGTTAAGTACCGGTACATATTTACATGAATATGAACAATTATGTTCAACCAAGAAATACTATCCACTGATTGACTTTCGTCCACCATCCATTGGATATGATCGATCATCAGTCACTTCCACTGGAATATTTGACATATTTTAGGATGGCAAATTTCGGTTAGCTTTATACGTGTTTCACAGCAAATCAATTAACTAGTACCACTGGACTAAATATACACTATCATTAGACAGTATCAGCTATACATGTAGACATTTGGTTGCATCTTGCGCCTTCAATAAATAAAACCACCATCGACATGGTTATGTCGTGTCGCGTTCTCAGCACACAAATGGAACAGTAGATGTTCAGGTTCACGTTACGGAATTCCCTCCTTTGAATAGCAGCGTCATAGTGGCCGGGTCAACTCAACATGCGTCGAGCTGTCGTACTTTGCAACGCACGCATTTGTGAAATTCTGGTGTTGGACGAACTACTGTCCTGTACGTGTTGTGGCCGTGATGTATACAAGCGCACACGGGTTCACTCGACACGATCTCGGATAATGTAGGACATTAATACGTCGTCCCGCACGGCTAGGAATGCGTGTTAGCATCCATGCTGAAAGCACAGTATCACCCCGAAACTCCGAACAGCGCATGCCGGCTGTATGACTTTCGTTACAATGGAGATCAACTCGAGTAGAAAAACCAGGAGAAACACCCCAAACCAGAAGAGATCCTTCGCGGGTCCAATTCATTTGGTTATATAAGGGAGAAATACAACGAGGACTATGTGAGCGGAAACGCATCCTATAGCATGTGATGTGCCTCACGTGCGGCGGATCACGGTTTACAGCTGAGAGCTGTAAAATCCTTACACCATTGATTGGTTGGTTGGTTTGATTAATGCGCGAGGTACTATGACTTCGAAGGAATAGGCCGAACAGTCGCGAACGACACGGGGGAATACAGCCACGAACTCAACCCTGAACAGGGTTGTCTCCCCTTATGCCATTTCGATCGATCCTGCCTTCATTCAGTCCACAGGCCCGCAAAACAAGAGTTTTTGGGGGGTGTGGACTGTGGTATTACGGTGAAGTTTCGAAATATGGGGTCTCTATATATAACCCCATGCTTTTAAAACTACAACAAGGTCTGAAACGCACTTTGGGTGAATCGAGAAATAAACGGTTTACCGCCAAACAAAATACATCAGCATATTCTACAAGTATCACTTAATATATTTCCGTCGTCAAATTAGTAAATTTATGCAATTTTTTACCTATGTCGGGCGATTCAAAATCCAACGTAACTGTCCATCCATCCCAGAACAGCGAGATTATGGCGGGCTTCGTTCTCAATTCTGATTGGTTAGTCGCGACACCCCTCCGGCAAAAGAGGTCACACACTGAGAACGAAACCCGCAATAATCTCGCTGTTCCGGGATGGATGGCCAGTTACGTTGGATTTTGAATCACCCGGCAAAGGTAAAAAATTGCACAAATTTACTAATTTGACGACGGGAATATATAAAGTGATACTTGTAGAATATGCTGATATATTTTGTTTGGCGGTAAATCGTTTATTTCTCGATTCACCCAAAGTGCGTTTCAGACCTTGTTGTAGTTTTATATAAAACATGGGGTTATATATAGAGACCCCATATTTCAACATTTCACCGCAATACCATCGTCCACACCCCCCCAAAACTCTTGTTTTGCGAGCATGTGATTCAGTCCATCCTCATAACAGGGGTCCAATAAACCCCTGACCGCAGTCGAATGCACTAGCACAGTTCCGAAGAATATAAGACAGCTACTCGGTGTGGACTCCAGAGCTAATTGAAACAGTCTACTGGCGAAGCTGATGTTTCGATTGGCAAGTTTTCGATTTGAAAATGAGACCTTCCAAACAGTACAGCGTTATAGTGGGAGAGGCTACCGAGTGACAAAAGTAGTAGGTAGCGCGCAAATTGACTCAATTTTCCCCCGGATGTAACTATGACGTCACAATTGGTGGTATGTAAGCGTGTTTGTGATTGGCTGGTGGGGGGTGGGAGGCGTGGTCTGTGTATGTGTGGGTACAAGATTGATGTGGTGGGAGGTGGGTACAAGATGGCGGCCAGTTTTTGTGTCGTGTGGTGGGAGGTGGGTACAAGATGGCGGCCAGTTTTTGTGTCGTGTGGTGGGAGGTGGGTACAAGATGGCGGCCAGTTTTTGTGTCGTGATGTGATGTGTGTGTGTGTGGTGGGAGGTGGGTACAAGATGGCGGCCAGTTTTTGTGTCGTGATGTGATGTGTGTGTTGGGTACAAGATGGCGGCCGGTTTTTGTGTCGTGTGTGGTGGGAGGTGGGACCAAGATGGCGGCCCGTGTTTGTGTCGTGTGTGGTGGGAGGTGCATTGTCGTGTGGTGTGGGTACAAGATGGCGGTCAGTTTTTGTGTCGTGTGTGGTGGGAGGTGCATTGTCGTGTGGTGTGGGTACAAGATGGCGGCCAGTTTTTGTGTCGTGTGGTGTGGGTACAAGATGGCGGCCAGTTTTTGTGTCGTGTGTGGTGGGAGGTGGATTGTGGTGTGGTGTGGGTACAAGATGGCGGCCAGTTTTTGTGTCGTGTGGTGTGGGTACAAGATGGCGCTGATGGACTGGGTGTGGGGTTGAACTATCGGTATTCTGCGCATGCGCGGCGGCCGAAGGGTATGGAAATAACCTTTTTGGAGCTAGGAGAGCCCCTAATGGACCAATGGGGTCGAGTGAAGTATCAAAGTGAAGGTGAGGTGAAGGAGCATCTAATGGACTGAGTGTGGAGTTGACATATCGGCCTTCGGCGCATGCGCGGCGGCCGCAATCTTCAAAATAGCCTTTTTGGTCCAATCGGGTCGAGTGAGGTATCAATGTGAAGGTGAGGTGAAGGGGCATCTGATAGACTGGGTATGGGTTGAATTAGGGTGATTCTGCGCATGCGCGGCGGCCAAAAGGGTATGAAAATAGCCTTTTTGGAGCTAGGAGAGCCCCTAATGGACCAATGGGGTCGAGTGAGGTATCAAATTGAAGGTGAGGTGAAGGGACATCTAATGGGCTGGGGTGGGGTTGAACTATACCGTTTAGGTGTATTGATGATAATAAAATTTAAAGATCACATGTCCAACACATACTCACATAATGAAAGCAAGAATCGAACTTGCGTCCCCTCGAGATGAAGGATACCCGTCCAGGTTTCATTTTTTTGAGGTGTACTGAAATGCTCTCTCTAATTTATGCCACGGTATCTATTTTTACAGCTGTCAACTGTTATGGTTTGGTCACAATGTTGCCATTTTCTCCCCTATATTTAGCGTCCACAAAAAGAAGAGTATATTACAGCAATTATGTTCAAGAAAACACCCCGCTAGAAAATTGTCTTCAAATTGTCTGTTGTTGTGGGAGTATAAAAAAATCCTGGTCAACAGGGGCGCGTATATTTCGTGCGACGCTATGTTGCCAATGCATTGAAATTTGAATAGGTTGTCTGCATGGGTTTCAACGCAAGTATAGTACTAAAGTCTAGCTTACCTGATAAAAGAGTTTAGTCCAGATGATCTGGGGCTGTTTTTTTCCTAGGTGGGTATAACACACCATGAAGCGGGAGGTCACGTGATCAGTTCAAGGTCATATCCATTTTTTTCCATCACGGTTGTGCGCAGGTGTATGACGTCACTTCCGGTCTGCGTGAATCGGGCGTGACCTGGAAAAAGGATTGATCTGTAATCTGTGTTGTTGTTGTTGCTCCCTTTTTTTGCACTAACCCATCAGAATAGTACGTATCACGGACTACACCCGTAGAGCTACATCTGGTCTATAAAACACGTTCCTCTGGATCCCACACCTTCATTTCTACAGAGCCATGGCGGAGATCCAGCCCCATGCGACTCGCATTTTACAGTATGCCACCGTGGTGAATTCATTCACGGGTTACCGAGCAGTGGTCCGGTCCATGTTTGCAGATGGCGACGACAACGAGGGACGACGCCAGATCCTGAACGAGTTCACAGAAGCGGTCCTCCACAGAGTGCACTCGATGGAGAGGCGTGCCATCACTCACCACTACTGGACTATGACAGCCATCCTTGATGCTCGCGCTATGGACCAGGAGCGCTCACGCCGGAACCAGCGCCGGCTGGTTGGCCTCATACTAGTCTGTGCCCTATTCACCCTGGCGCTGTGGTATTGACACTATAAATACAGGGGATGAGACAGAGTGTGTGTCATTCTCCCTTCGACATTTACAGCAAGCATGTCACTACGCGCCATCCTGCCTCTTACACCCAGTGTGAGGTTATACATTTATCAAGATAAAGTCACGCTGGTGAAAGACGATCAAGCTATTTACTGGACGCCCGCTGAGAGGCTATCGAAACCTCATCCACCTGGACAACGCCATCTACGTATATTCCGTACCACCCGTCCACATACGCCTGGGCCGGTACCAAGAGCCTACGCGAAGTATCAGCCTAACTTCCTCTGTGTGGTCAGCCTTGGAGAAAATAGTGCCTATTGTGGACCAGTTGTTTACACCGGACGACCGATCACCCGACCAATTGGCATGGGCTCGTGCTATGGAAGACGCGGCGGCTGAACCCCATGAACAACTACATGAACCCGACGACGATGCCATTGATTACCCCGCTAGACTCAGTCAGCCCAATGACATGACCACCTGATCCTTTGATCTCACGGGGTTCTCCCTATAAATACGAGAGACAGTGAAATCTGGTACCATTCACGTACTGACCATGACGGAGCATATAGTACTGGCGTATTTCAGCTTGACCCCCGAGGTTTTCCTGCACGTGTATGCGGATAAGGTCGATATCATGGAGGAGGTGGTGGGAGACACGGACCCTACACAACCGTGCCCGGCTCACATTCGTCTGTCCCGGGAGGGCTGGACCAAATTCAAACGGGTGTTGTCTGGTGAACTGGACGGCGACCTCATCCACTTGTGTCACGATGTGTACATCCGACGCGGCCCTTTCTTTGCTCAATTGGCTCGGCTAGATGGAGGTACAGTGCATTTTACCCTTCACCCTGATCTATGGTCTGCATTGGAAGATGCCGTGGTGGATGTGGATGAAGTGCTTATCAAGCGGTCATCAGACGAGTTGGACTGGTCATTGACCATGGCCACTGTGGAAGTCCACGAAGAAAATCAGAAAGAAACTCAGGCCCAAGATATACCCGTTATAAATAAACGATAGAGCCAGGGTCCATCATCATTTTGTCACCATGAAGCGCTGGGAGAAGGTGTTGGATAACTTATACTACAGTCCCGACAGTCCGGCAGCCTATAGTGCATTGTCGGCTCTCTATCGAGCGGCCAAACCCCAGGGGGTACAACGTGCCCAAGTCCGAGATTGGTTAAGAAGACAAGACACCTATACCTTACATCGATCTGTCCGTCGCCATTTTCTACGGAACCGGGTCATCGTGGGAGGAATAGATGCCCAGTGGCAAGCGGATTTGGTGGATATGAGCGCCTTTGCCAAACACAACGATGAGAATCGGTATATCTTGACGTGCATCGATATCCTATCCAAGTATGCGTGGGTGGTACCCATCCGGACGAAAACGGGGGCAAATCTCATAGCGGCGTTCAAAGACATCTTCAAGACCGGGCGCAAACCTTTGTATTTGCAAACCGACGAAGGCACGGAATTCCTCAACAGACCGTTCCAAGCCTTTCTCAAGAAACAGAAGGTGTTTTTCTTCCATACGTACAACGAGACCAAGGCTTCCGTGGTGGAGAGGTTCAACAGGACATTCAAAGGCCGCATGTATAAATATTTCACCTATAAGAATACAAGGCGGTACATCGATGTTCTCCCGAAACTGGTGAGGGGTTACAATCGAGCCTATCATCGAAGTATAGAGAGAGCCCCCATTACCGTGACCCAACGCAATGAAGCCCAAGTCCGGCGTGTCTTGTACCCCAGGCCATCGCAGCGAACGACGAAGGCGGTGTACAAGGTCGGGGACCCTGTACGGATCAGTAAAGTCAAGGGCAAGTTCGAGAAAAGTTACTTGCCCAACTGGAGCGATGAGCACTTCCTGATTAAACGGCGCCTACCCCGACAGCGGCGAGTCTATGAACTGGAAGATCTCCAAGGGGAAACGTTGCTGGGGACGTTTTACGACACGGAATTACAGCCTGTTGTAAAAACACAGCAAGACTACTACACGGTGGAGCAGATTTTGAAAACGGAACGTCGACGTGGCAAACTGTTTCATTTCGTAAAATGGCAAGGCTGGCCCAGTTCCTTCAATTCCTGGGTCGCTGCCAACCAGGTGAAACGACTATAAAGCCAGACACCACTGCCGTCCTCCTTCATTCCACGTCCGACCCCAGTGCTATGGACCAACAGCAGCTGCCTCCGAAGACAGCGTCTCGCAAAACGCGCAAAGCGCAAGTGGTCTTTGGGGTGCTATTGCTAACCCTGCTGAGTGTGTTGTACGGAGGTGTGTTTTACGACGTAGCCTATGTCAGTACGTTACTTAACCAACTGAGAACACCAGCCATCAGTGAAACGGGTCTACAGAGAGCACCAGTCGTATCGAGCCCAGTCACCACCACCACCACACCCCGCGTACAAGCCACGTCGAGCTTTACACTTACACCAAGTACACCTACTACGTCTCAACACCCACCGGATTTCATCCCTCACAGTGAACCGACCACCCACGTTGTACCCACCCCCAGCACCATCCCTGAACGTGAACAGACAACGACGACCGACGTTGTACCCACCACCACTCCAGTTCACTCGTACGAAATTTACAAGAGCGGGTTACCACGACAACGGATACACCTCAAACCATGGACCCTGGGTGGCAGCATCCCTTCACTTGCGTCATCGCAGGACCGACGGGCTCCGGCAAAACGAACTTCGTCAGGAAGCTCCTTCAACACGCCGACAGCATGATCACTCCACCCATTGCCCGAGTCGTGTGGTGTTACGGAGAATGGCAGGAAGCGTATGCAGCAATGCCCCACATCACGTTCGTGGAAGGCCTACCCAACCTGGCCGATTTGGAACCCGACACCTTGGTGGTTCTGGATGATCTCATGGTGGAAACGGATGCACGGGTCACCCAACTCTTTACCAAAGGCAGCCATCATCGACGGCTCAGCATCATCTACATTGTGCAGAATCTGTTCAGTAAAACAAAGAACATCGGAATATCAGCTTAAATGCCCACTACCTGGTGGTCTTCAAAAACCTGAGAGATACCACTCAACTGCTGCACCTGGCGAGACAGATGTATCCCGGCCGCACACCGTTTGCGTTGGAAGCCTTTAAAGATGCCACAACCCCTCAGCACGGGTATATGCTGTTCGACCTCAAGCAAGCCACCCCTGACCACCTTCGACTACGGACCGGCATCTTTCCCGGAGAGACCCACCACGTGTACATGCAAAAATAATGTAAACACACCCACAGTGGCGCCCCCAGCTGGGGTCTGTGTATTTGATGATGGGGAATAATAAAAAGAATGAATACCACAGCAGGGTTGACTTTGTCTGTGAGGTGGATAAAAAGGGCAGAGTTGTGGGTTCTAGCATTAGTTGTACAGGATGTCTGCGTGAGTACGGAAGCACGCTCCCACGCTCCGTGTATTGAAGACGGCCCCACCCGAGTTAGTCCGAACCATTGTACGCGGTGCGGACCCTGACCTTGTACGCTGTCTGCGCGAGATCGGGTACAACCTGTTAAAAGGCAACGTACCACTGACTCCGGCTCAGAAGACCAAGTTGGCCAAGCATAAGACAGGTCTCCGAACCCTAGTCCACAAGCGGTTCCCTCAAACACAAAAGAAAAAGGTGTTACAGAAAGGCGGCTTTCTCGGGGCCATCTTAGCACCGTTGGCCGCTTCCGTGTTGGGTCCAGTATTGTGTGGACTCTTCGGCCGACAATGAACCACACGAAAAAA
>JAVTVY010013721.1:0-51848 GCA_036873755.1 Hanleya hanleyi | reverse complement strand
AGGTACGTGTATGCGGTGAGTGAAGAGACTCGTCCAACACGTATAGATTAAGTTGATGACTATAAGTTCTATGTATTCTCCGAACCTTGCCGAAAGGAAGACCGTTTGACCTGGAGGTGACCTTTGACCTTTTGACCCGCGCGCGCACGCACTGCCGGTGATGACGCGCGCGCGCGCTGCGACCGGGGCGGGCCGGGGCGGGGCGGGGCGCGGCGCGGCGGGAAAAGGTCCCGGCGGTTGAACATACGGACGTGTAAGGGGAAACATTTGGAACTCTTCTATGTTTGGAGGTAGTTTTTAGTGAAAAACCCGGAAGTGACGTCACAACCCCCACGTGACCTGCGCAGCAGAATGGAAACGACACCCTAGTGTAACTCCCTCACCTAGGCTTCACATGGATACATCACTCGGTCCCATCGACCCACGAGGGGCCCACCTACACCCCAACACGTCTATTTCTATACTACGGCCAGACTGCGCATGCGCAGAATGCCGATAGTTCAACGCCACACCCAGCCCATCAGATGCCCCTTCACGAATGCTTCACTTTGATACCTGACTCGACCCCATTGGACCACTCGTGGCTCCCCTAGCTCCAACACGTAGAGCGGGACCCATACAGGGTCCAGTTTTCGACACTTGGTGACCACATTCCGACAAAATGGCCAGTTTTCGACACCGGATGTGCCGCCATCTTGACCATACGTGCCGCCATCTTGGATATGTCCCATAATGCACCGGGTCAAAATACTCGCTTCTGATTGGACGAGAGCTCTGGGACGGATTTGAAATACTCGCTTCTGATTGGACGAGATGATGTGCCGCCATCTTGAACATACGTGCCGCCATCTTGGATATGTCTCATAATGCACCGGGTCAAAATACTCGCTTCTGATTGGACGAGAGCTCTGGGACGGATTTGAAATACTCGCTTCTGATTGGACGAGACCTCCGCATTGCATCTGCGCATGCGCAGAATGATATTCCTACCGCACACCCAACCCATCAGATGCCCCTTCACGAATGCTTCACTTTGATACCTCACTCGACCCCATTGCACCATTAGGGGCTCCCCTACATCCCAACACGGCTATTTTCATACACTTGGGCCACCGCGCATGCGCAGAATGCCGATAGTTCAACCCACACCCAGCCCATCAGATGCCCCTTCACATAAGCTTCACTTTGATACCTCACTCGACCCCATTGGTCCATTAGGGGCTCCCCTAGCTCCCAACACGGCTATTTTCATACCCTTGGGCCACCGCGCATGCGCAGAATGCCGATAGTTCAACCCCATACCCAGCCCATCAGATGCCCCTTCACGAATGCTTCACATCGATACCTCATACCACCCCATTGGTCCATTAGGGGCTCCCCTAGCTCCAACACGTCTATTTCCATACCCTTGGGCTACCGCGCATGCGCAGAATGCCGATTGTTCAACCCCACACCCAGCCCATCAGATGCCCCTTCACATAAGCTTCACCTTGATACCTCACTCGACCCCATTGGACCATTAGGGACTCCCCTAGCTCCAAAACGGCTATTTTCATACCCTTCGGCCACCGCGCATGCGCAGAATGCCGATATGTCAACCCCACACCCAGCCCATCAGATGCCCCTTCACATAAGCTTCACTTTGATACCTCACTCGACCCCATCCGACCATTTTATCTAGGGACTACTTTTTCTCCGCGGAAGCTTTTTCCCCGAGACCGAATCACCGCCAAAACCGCGGCCAGACCGCATCACCGCGGATGAATACATCCTGAATACATCCCCTCCAACAATTGGAACTCTCCTGTGCTGGAGGTAGCTTTTGGTCCTTCTGCCGGAACTATACTGCATTTGACCTCTCCTCCCGCCTCGTTTCCGCCCCAAATGACCTCTACATCCGGGTGAAAGTCATCTCCATTTCAGTTTACGCTACTACTGTCCGCCGGTATGCTTTCAGTGTCTGCGTCAGCTTCACCGTACCCATATATATGATTTTGGTGTGGCATCATATCGTAGCTTCTGGTGAACGTCAGGATTGTTTTTATAGGCGCAACACAGTAATGCCCTGCAAACACTTGTATTGGCATCCGAACGCCCTAGTAAGATAGATCAGAAGCTTTGAATTGTCTAAATGATCACGTGATATACTATGAAATTGACAATCAACGAAACGTAGTGACACGTGTCAAGTTACGCTTTTCACTAGTCTGAACGCCTTAACGCTATATCGTAACGGCTTAACGCTCTATCGCAATGCCATAACGTCATCGCACACACATGCTCAATCTCACGTTCGGCTATTTCTGTATTGGCCACACTTAACCTTTCACATAGAACGAACAAAGAGCCTCCCGTGAGGAGCGTATGGCAATTACGTAGTGAGCCGTCTACGAAATAGCGCCTTTGATAATCGAGCGATTCGGTCACATTTTATTGTGTAATGAAGTTAATTGTAATCATAAGAACATAATGCATCCAAATTATACAAAAGTATTTCTATGTTGAATAATAGTAGTTGGTGCCGTGGGGCGGCATTGTCAACCTCACAGGATGCAGCCATATTGAAGAAAAGTTCCGCCGCAAATTAATTGTGTGCATGCACGAACGTGATCCCGTTTCCGCTCCCAGAAATCCGCTAGGTCAGAGGTCACTTTCGCATCTACTGAGTTCTGTGGCTAGATGGACACATTTTTTGAGGATTGGGCATGACCCTTGATGGAAGTCATGTCATCGCCCAAAACGATGTCCTTTCACGGATGTGTCCTCACCTGGAGGTGACGCTGATACAATATAGATTGTAAGTGATGTCATACATAGAAATGACGTCATCATTAGAAGCGGGTTTAGGGTTACCATCTACAGAGGCGGTGAAAACCGCGTCAAATTATGAAAACAGCAGTTCCAGGATATGTTGGCATTACAGTACTCTGGACTGTCCGAAGACGCTTAGGAACAGAGCAGAACGAATGGATGATCATTTCACACGAACAAGAGCGAACATGGTCGAGGATGCGTTTGATACACTTACAATAGCATAGACGAATTGTAACCGCACCCATCGCGAATCCCACAGCTGTGTTGCCATGTGATGAAGTAGGGGATAAATAAAATGTGTAATACACAAAATGCTTGTTGCTGTTGTTGTTGCTGTTAATCCTTCTTTCTCTCATTCGATTGCGTCAAGGCGATAAGACATTAGATGCTAGATTTAGTTGGGTGTATGAGTGTAGGGATCTTACTCCCCATCATTAGAGCCGTGCGCTGGACACGATTCACTCAGTGACTCACTCATTTGTAACTAATCCCATCATTCAGTCACATCTAATTTTGTAACTCCGATAACATGCAGGAGGTGGTAACTTGTCAGGCTAGACTCATCATGCCCTACTGAGTGCAACCTATCGCCCGCGCTATCCCACAACCGTTGTAAAACATGGTGTAGTGTCCGCCATTGCTGGCGACATGTCCTGTAATATCCATTATTCCGGATTTTGTGTTTGTCCAGAATACCATTTTGCATCCACCTCCCAGTAACCTGGCCCGAAGAACCCTCGACGAACGCTTCAATACGAGACCCTGCACACCCCATGTGGACCCAAGATGGTTTATCTAGACCCATTTGACTGCATGTAAAATCCGTTTTTCTGGATATTTGCCGAGATATGCGGCCATTTCCGAAGTCTTACTTTTCACGTCACTGGAGGTGACCTATTCAAGTTGTCATAGGGACTCAAGTTCAAGGGTTAGAGGTCAGATACGCCAGATTTCCCAACCACGAATGCTAAAAGATTTCACCTTTCTATACAACTGGTGGATAGGTCAAAATACTGGACGGGCTGACAATCGAATAAGGGCTCTCAATTTGCAACTCCGTATTTTGGAATTTGCCATTCCGGTTTGCACAAATAGTCTCAAACAGCGACAGCAACTCTCGCATTGCCCCCTTGGCACAGTAAACGGTCAACATGGGTTGGCCTGTAGCAGTATCATATCGGGTATCGAAATAGAGATCGCATGTGGAATGCATCGTGTAGAGCCTCAAGAATTATCAAATAAAGAACAGTCGCTTCGTGCGCCCTCTTCGTCGAGTGAGGTAAATTGAAATACAATGCTGTAGAAACTGGTGACGGGACCAGCAGGTTTCATTGTGTTGAGGAAATACTGAAAGGTATGTCTAAATCGTGTTTGAGTTGTCAGATCCTTCCGATTTTATTACCCATTTTTTCCAGATATATTTATACTGTTTGCGAATGAATGTGATATGATGCTCACAGAGCTCGAATTTTGGCTGGTGACAACGACAACATGAATATGATGTGCACAGTATAGTGTCAGTTCAGATTGGCAAGGTCCCCAGTCGATTCAGGCTTTATTTATGCGGTGGAGGCAAATGTACTCGAATGAGAAGTTGGCAGAATAGCGGCGTGAACTCGGCACTCGGATTAGTTCCGCCGGGTATTATTCAACTGGAACTAAAATCTGTGAATATTTTTTTCGCTACCATTCGTGCCTTAAATAAGGTCATGGCAGCTTTAAGGGTCCGGTACTGATGTCTTTGTAACATAATTGTTATCACCCTCAGAAATATTTGAATATATTTAAATTAACAAATCGCCGGAATTAAGCTGAAACTTTACACATACTTTTGGTATCTTGGCGCAATACTGATGCACAATTGATGAATATTTGGATACACACATGTTTAAAGCTTTGAGAACTCGGTAAAATTTTGGTACGCCATCTCACTTTTGACAAAAAATACCTTCAACTGCAACATACTATATGGGCTCTATATGTGGAGCAAAATACACCAAACATGTAGTGGATTTCTCGAAGTAAAATTTGGAAATTGAAGAAATCTAGAGAATGTTTAACTCACGAATAAAGTTGAATCAGCTCTTCGTTGAGGTTAAACAAGAAAGATCTACTTGAAGTTGTAGGAAGATAGAATGCTACACGTGGACAAACAAACTGAACTGTCCAGAAATATGGCGTTGCACGTTTCTTGCTCAGATGGTAAGATGGTATCATTGTGTCACAAAATTTGGTCAGTATAACTGTATAATGATAACGGGCGTTTTTGGAAATTTGGACTTTGGGAATTTTTTCAAAATCTAAAGATCCTGTCTATCCTTAAACATATTTTAAATAAATATTCAGCAACTGTGTATTATTAATTCGCCGAAGACAACAAAGTCTCAATACGTTATGATTTGTTAATCTCGAGATATTGAAACTTTTTTTGAGGTCGAAAATTCCGTAACAGCAGTCTGCCCTAACGTGATCTTAATGATGGGAATATGGGAAGTTCGTGTGGGAATGGGGTTTTATTGTGTTGTATTCTGCGAAGTTGTGGATCTAGGATGGTTTCTATATGACACTTTCATTCAGAAATTCGAACTTCACCTAATTGAAACGATAAATGCTATCCTGACTTTTAATATTTGATCATTCAGATTTCTAAGCATATGCAGTAAATATCTTATCATAATGGGTGAATTAAACCGACCAATATTTTATCACGCTTCATTCGTGTATTTCCTCGGGAATAATAATTTTCATCCACACGGAAAAGTTCTTCATCTGCAAAATCATTTTCTAAGTACCGTAACCGGCACTGAACTTTAAGACGCTGAACAGAGCAGGGTTTTGTGAATATCGCTGTGGTCAACACTCTCTCGTATCGTAATATCCCCGTGAAATGCGACTGTTAGTGTACGAGGTCCGTGAATTATTCGTGACTAAGGCCGCTATAGAATCTTAGTATATAAGACTGAAATACATCAACAAACCTGTTGAGTTGGGCCCATGTATTCACCCTTCCCATTCGATGAGGGATCAGTTGAGTAGGGCCAATCAGCTGGGCGGCCATAAGAGTCCTGGGCCGATCGTCTTACTGTAATATCATTCAAACTCTTCGAATGAATCGAGCGATTCTCTGTACCTACGCCAGGGTCCATTCCGCTGCCAAACGTATTTCTTCGCCAACCCGTTTCGGGACTATAGCTGTCATATTCCGTCCCATATCGTTGCTGGTACGACATGGTGTCAAATTACTGTTTGTAAAAGCGGTACAGGTATTACCACATCTGAGTCAGTTATGCAAACCTTCAATTCGAACCCATTTTTTTTCAGTCGCTCCTCGTCACTTACATGCACATTGACCACACCTTTCGTTCTCGCCACTTGACCACAACTCGGATGAGTGAACGTAAAACCGTGTCCGCTGCCGCACGTGGACTGGACCGCTCCTCAAGCAGGTAATGGTGGTATGTTATATATAACAATGGGCAGAGAACTTCCCTTTGTTGTACACAACTTGGCTGCTCCGATACAC
The DNA here is from genome assembly GCA_036873755.1 of Hanleya hanleyi. NCBI lineage: Eukaryota > Metazoa > Mollusca > Polyplacophora > Lepidopleurida > Hanleyidae > Hanleya > Hanleya hanleyi. Next base: position 45,511 of record JAVTVY010013721.1, on the reverse strand, counting down.
TACATCCACCCGGAGTTTGTTGATATCATTTCCACTGAAAAATCGGTTTATCCCTAATATATGTGTTTTATTCATACGTCTATGGGTGAGAATATTTTGTATATTTATACAGTTACTATTATAGACCATGTGTATAGTGGTACTCTAAGTTACCATTGAATAAATTCCCCCAAGCGTATTACATGAATTCAAACTTTTCAAACTTATTGACAGGTATATGAATTATGTTCCAGACTCTGCCATCCTATATCACCGGAACTATTTACAACCTCCCGTGATCACCAGGGTTGAAAAAGTAGTCCATTTCCGAACGTTTTGTCCGCAGTGAAATTATAGTTCATTTGAGCTCTCTGAAGAAGCTTATGCCAGAATTATACCTGGAATAAATCGGTATCAAATTAGGCCTACACTTTTTTGTCGGAGGAGGCTCTTCTTGACCTTTGTTTACTGTGACGCTATCGGACGTTATATATAGTTCATGCAGAGTTTTTCTCCGGAAGAATTTGTGCATTGACCCGCGACTGTTTGCTACAAATTTTACAATGAAAGCCGTACACGGATTTGAAAGGGGCATTATATGACGAGTTTGTTTACAATGACGTATGACTACAGGTGATGACTCTACCAGGTGCTTATTTTGTGATTAATTTTGAACTTGGATATACAGCTTCAAATCTTCTCTTGAAATGAATTTATTAAGAAATCGTGACTCTGATGGGAGCGCCCGACACGGCACGAACATACCGTGTTATACCGATGAATGTTTTGAAAGAAGTGACAAAACTATGATGGCCGAGAAGAACCATAGATTGTTCGTCAGTCCTATTCTCGGACGCGACCGCTATCTTAACTACTTCGATTGGAATTAGTGACCAATCTTTTCCGATTGAAAACTGATCTATTAGGTCTAATCTTCTTAGTTTGAAATGTAAATCTTTGGGCGCGATTGAAATTATGTTCAATTTATCAGATTGAAAAAGAACACAATGAGTCATGTGGACTGAACAATCAATCTAATAAATCCTAATAAAATGGATTAATTTTCAATCTATTCCATGAATTTTCAATGGGAAAAGAATGATCACTAATAGTTGATCTGAAGAGAGGATGGTGCATGCTGCTGATCGGTGTGGTGGTTGGTTGAGTATATTTGGTCGGTCTGATTTCCACGGATACGTCATATTGTGATTTCTCCGTTTGCTTTTATTCGTGACATGTATGGCACTTTGGATCAGTTTCATTGCCTATACTTCTGTTTATCGTTTTAGCCCTTTTTCATATCTCTCCGTGAACCACACTTTTCCCTATTTACTGGTTTCTGTCGCTGTTTCTGTGCAGTATTACATTTCCATTTACCACACGTACATAATATAATATTTAATTATCCCCTTTCCCTGTTTTATCTGATCAGATATGGCACATCGAACCTCAGAATTACAGTATATCCTGTAATTACTAGCTTACATGTATATATTTTCGATGAAGTCGTATACGCACGCTTTGGCTGGACACTCGTTCTGTGAGCTTTTCTTCAACCTTCCTCTCTGTTGCCTCGTATATGACGCTCGCAGCCGAAATGCGGAGAGTTACGTAACTAATGACGCTACTTCATGCAATTGACTAACAATTGGCGATTTTAAACCAATAGAATTGCATGAAATCAATTTCTTCTGATCAAATCTCCCCGTGTCTGATGTCCTCATTTAGTATATGTGATTAGGTTATACAAGTGCTCCGTGTGTAAGGCTCATCACATAGCAATCTAGGTAAACCAAGATCGTATATCAGGGAAATACCATCTAGATGTGACGCTATGAGATATTCGTGCGAACGTTTTTTAGATATTGTAGGAGATTCCATAATAAGCCAATGACGACAAACAATTTGGCATTGAATGACGTTTAGTTCACGGAGACGAACAACCTACCGGCGGTCGGCTAGACATGATTCCTTATTCGGATACTGTTTCTGTTTTTCTGTTCACGTGCTCAGGCTGTTTGTAATTACAAGGGGCGTATATTTAAAGTTATTTCGCCCAGCTAGCCACCTGATTGGCTAACAGATGTAGTTTGAAATTTGCACGGGATTTATATAGCGTTAATTTCAGATATAATGCTCCACGATATTATATCTGGGTTTACTGAGATTGATCACATAGATCAACAAATGGTTACACCTGCGAAACCTGATCTGCCAATTATTCCTGCGCAATTAAATACTTCAAAGAATATTTGTTTTACAAAATAATTAGGATTTTGCACATTCCCAATTAAACTCCGTCACCCATCATTTTTTGAAGATATTTCTTGTTTATGTTAATACTCAGCTTAAAATAATGTGAATCTGAGTTATGCAAACCGCAGATAGCCAACTCAATACGGTAGAAACTGGTACATAAATGCGATAATGTAGTGTGAAAACTAAAGAGGTATTTCACATTTTAGTGATGTAAAATAGAAAAAAATGGAGTTTGTTGCATCAAGGATTTTCCAATAATTCCTGACATATGAAGTTGTCAATCAAATATGCACAGTGATTTTGAAATACAAATGGGCCCGGGGATGCCATAGGTGGAAATCAAAATAATTAGAGCAGTAGTATAGAAAGCGTGTATCTTTTATCATTTGAGAAGGCTTTGTGGCCGGAGGATTTAATGAGGGTTGTATATGCCCTTTGACTTTGAACCAGTGACTGACCTTAGACCTCGGTCCCTGGAGGTCACTTTGGGTCACGTAACTGGTGGGTAACCGAGGGAGGACAGAGGGTTCAAACTCAAAAGTCCTGCTCTAAAGTTGTTGTTGGGTTTAAATATACACCTTTTACTTGGACAACCCCCTCAACTTGCTACTGGAACTTCGTTACTGGCTACAAACATAATGATGTTCTTGAAAATCTGAAATTTTGATTTGATCAAACATGACGCCTTGACCATGGAATTTAACAAAATAAGGAATATAAGCTTTCTACCTTGATCACTTGCCCAATTGGGGTAGTCTTAACCCTAATTACGAAATAAAATTTTAAAATGCAAATTAAAAACAGCGCTCATATGGTGTTGGGATGTCTAAGGCAGAAACCAAAACCTTGATATAGGATTTTGTATGCATCCTTGTGTGAGTAAAGGTCTGGTGTGCCTGGGGGAAAGATTTATTAATATTTGTCCTGCAAATCCATGTTTGTCAAGTAATCTGACGGCCAGATCTCAGATATAGAGGTTAATGGAAGTATCACTGATAAACAACTGGTTCTACAATACCCCAAGTCCTTGTCTTCTTCATGTTGTTAACAAAACCCAAGGGATAATTTTAGCTCAACGTGCTTGATTTAAACCGAGCAGTTTAACATCTTAGTCTATCACTTTACTCCTATCTTGAATCTATTTGCATAGTTTCGGGTTAAAATATAATGGTTAAATTCACAATGGCGCTCATATGAGGTAAAACTAAAAGATAGTGGTTTTTCAGTTTGCTCAAGGCATTATTCTAAGCTCAGTGTTCAAATTTATCAAAACCGATGGATCTATAAATTAGACCAACATCTTACATCAATTTTGAATCTATCTGAAATTCCTTACAATTGAGATATGATAGTCAAATTCAAAATGTCCGTCATTTGGAGTCATCTGAAAATCAGACGTTTCATGTTAATTGTGCAGTTCAATGAATTATTCTTAGTTCATTGTTCACATTGATCAGAACCGATGGACCTCTTATCATAACCCAAAACCTTGCATCAATTTTGAATCTATTGCATTCCCCTAAGATTAAGAAATGATGGCCAAATTCAAAATGATTTTCATGTGAGGTCATCTGTATATCCCGATTTTTTCCATGTTGCTCGCATAATTTGAAGTAGAACTAGAGGTTCCGCTTTGACCCTTGAGTTGCCGCTCCGGCATGAAGCCTATGCTGGTTGTTTTTTTAAGCAAAAACATACGTCTCCCCCAACCTCCCACCTTGCCTTGAGTGGGCACATAATTTAAGGGAAAGTGCTATAAAATGAATGTAGCAATAAGTATCCTAAACAAAGCTGCGCATCTAAAAATATTAATTACAAAGAGGCGATTTTCATTGTTGCAGTAACCCAGTGAGGAGTCAGGATTTATGTAGCAATGAGTGGATTGCCGCCATCTACAGCGTCCAACCGATGTGGAATACATGTAATTGTGAAGCATCAACTATTTCGAAACTGATCACATTAGGAAAGATGCAAAACATACAAGAGCCACACCTATAGTATACATGCTGTACCGTATAGAAGTTTCATGCATCTGCCTTCAGTAGTTTCCAAGATATGGAGTGAACAGAAATTGGACAGACAGATAAGCACATTTTACATGGACCCACGCAAGCACTAGCTCACACCAACACCTAATTAGATCATAAGGCCATTTCAATGAAGCTTCCATCCAAGTTTGGTGAAATTTCATCCAGTAGTTCTCCACATATCTTGTAGACAAGAGTAGTCCTGTACATACATGTAACAAAGCTGGACATCAGAAACAGATGGATGCACGCAAACAAACTAAAACCTAATCAGATGAGGAGGCCATCACGATAAAGCTGCCATCGAAGTTGGACACGAACGAATGCTCGCACACACACACCAAAACCTAATCAAATGAGGGGGCTATCCCACTGAAACTTCCATCCAAGTTTAGTGAAATTCCATCCAGTAGTTCTCAAGATATCTTGCAGACAAGGCCTGTATACACATGGACGGACGGACGGACGATGGACATGGATAAATGCAGTACACACACACCCAAACCTAATCAAATGAGGGGGCTATCCCAATGAACCTTCCATCCAAGTTTGGTGAAATTCTGTCCAGTAGTTCTTCAGATATCTTGCAGAAAGGGCCTGTATACATATATACATATACATGTACAAGTACATGTGCAGAGGGATGGAAACCGGACACGGATGAATGCATGCACACACACCAAAACCTAATCAAATGAGGGAGCTATCCCAATGAAGCTTCCATCCAAGTTTGGTGAAATTCCGTCCAGTAGTTCTCAGGATATCTTGCAGACAAGGCCCGTATACATGTACAAGTAGATGGACAGACGGACGGACACCGGACATGGATGAATGCACGCACACGAACCAAAACCTAATCAAATGAGGGGGCTATCCCACTGAAGCTACCATCCAAGTTTGGTGAAATTCCATCCAGTAGTTCTCAAGATATCTTGCAGACAAGGCCTGTATATACATGTACAAGTAGATGGACGGACGGACGGATACCGGACACGGATGAATGCACGCACATACACCAAAACCTAATCAAATGAGGGGGCTATCCCAATGAAGCTTCCATCCAAGTTTGGTGAAATTCCATCCAGTAGTTCTCCAGATATCTTGCAGACAAGCCCTGTATATACATGTACAAGTAGATGGACGGACGGACACCGGACACGGATGAATGCACGCACATACACCAAAACCTAATCAAATGAGGGGGCTATCCCAATGAAGCTTCCATCCAAGTTTGGTGAAATTCCATCCGGTAGTTCTCAAGATATCTTGCAGACAAGGCAAGGGGACGGACAGACATCCATCCAGACATCCAGACATCCAACCAGACAGACAGACAGCACAAACACTAGATGTCTCCCCCCAACATAGTTGGGGGAGACATAATTATTAGCTTATTGTGTGGATTGTTAGAACTGAGGAGTCTCACGTGACATCACAACCTACCACTTTACACCCATTTTTCAATGTATTTCCTTAGTCTTCAGTATAAAATACGACAGTTTAATTCAAAAAGGCGGTCATAAGAAGGTCACCGAAAATCGTGTTTTTTATTTTCATTTTGTTCGTTATTGCGTTATGTTTAAGTCAGAGTACAAACTGTTTGAAATTGAGCAGATTCACACAATAGCGTATCACATTATGCTCATTTTGATTCGATTGTGACATCTTCAGTTGAGAATATAATTGTTAAATTAAAATACCGATCATGTGGGACTAATGGAACTGGACTCCCCTGGAAATTTTGCATCGTCTATCTTGACGATGTGATCATCTTGAGTCGTACATTTGAGGGACCATCAGTGTCAGGAGGGCCGGTCGGTGGCCGAGTGGTCTAAGGCGCTTCGCTGGTGACCGCTAGCCTCATATCGCTGAACCGACACAGGTTCGAGCCCAGCTAGTCCATGTGTGAAAGTTTGGACTAAGTAAAGAAAGTTTACTTGCCGACGGGCAGTGGTTCTCTCCGGGCACTCCGGCTTCTTCCACTAACCAAACTGACTTTCACCATATGAATGAAACATTCTTGAGTGTGACATTAAGCCAAATCCCCCCCACATCTGTCTCACCTGACCACCGTTTTCAGTGAATTACAAATCTAAGGCGCCCTGTACCGACTTCCATACAGGTGAAGTAACTACCAGGATAGATAGACCCATCATGTCTCGCCCAGAATACCCCATGACGTATTCACATGCCACTAGTTACACGCACCGACTAGTGTATATGGGGTGTAGGTGAGCGCCTTGAGCAAACCCGAACGACTTTGCGCATTCTCTACTATTGATGACGTCACAGATGACATTTCTTCCAATATTCTTCTGTGGATACACTCCATGCATCTCCCGCATACCCGCATATGTGACCGAAATTGCACTTTCTTCACTACTCCTCGAGTGCGCATGCACATCATGACAGTCACCACACCAGTTGTAGTTCACACCTCGGGAGATTCAATATAACACCCTGCACGGCCCACTTAGAGCAAGGAGGGTCCGTATATCGCCCTCAACATGCCAACTTTCTCTACTACTCGTCGATTACGCATGCGCACCATAACGTCATATCCCGTGAAAATCACTGCAAGCGTAGTTTACAAATCGGAAGCTATAAACGAATTGGCTGGCAGCCCGTCTTTTTTCGAAACTATATGCGGTTAAAGAATGTGAACGGTAAAGCGGTCCGACTGGATGTGGAAGGAGATTTTGGATGATAAGAACGGTCCAATTAGTTGTACACGATTTGTCTGGCAGCCCATCTATAAGAGACAATATGCTGTTAAAGGATGTGAACTTAATTTTCTTTCTCTCTCGCTGTCTCTCTGCTGATGGAGGGGCGCCAACTGAGGTTCGCACGCTTCCATACCAAGCACCCGGTTCAGTCCTGGGGAAGTCTTGAACTTCCAGGAGTTCGAACTCTGGTGAAAAATACTTTTTGTGTTTTAGTTTTTCGATTCTCTTTTTTTTTCTTCAAATGTTGCTCCTCCCTAGTTTATCATTTTATTTCAGAAGTCAATATATAACGACTATATTTATTATTGTATTTTTTTGAATGCGTGGGATAAGAAGTAATCCATGCCTTTATGAGTGCCGATATTTTTTATACCCGCCACCGTTGGGATTTCTGAATTTGTTGACAAAGCAAAACAATATTTACGCAGCGTAAGTAATCTGTTAACCATAATCGTGTTGGTAATCTACCAACACGAACACCTATCACGGCGAGAAATAATTGTTGATGTGTACACGTCCTCATAAGCAACCGCATAGCAAAGTCGATCGCTGCTCTGAACCGCGCGAGCTGTAAAAAATGTTTGTTATTGTACAGAATACCCCAGAGTTTCATTGTAATAGGCCATATGGAAAGTAGCTCCCGGTTGCAAAAGTCAGCGATATCATTCTATATTCGAGTAAACACGGATATGACCGAGTGCTGCCAGCAACTAAAACTGGTTAATCGTACCCACGAGCTCAGAAACTGGACAACCGCAGAAATTGTAGAAAATTGTGATCAGTCGTTAATACGGAGACATGAAAACTGGACAAGGAAAACTTGCATGACTCGATTGACGGTCGACGGTAAGAATTATACTTTACTACATCACTCCATTTCACAAATGTCGTACTTTTTATATTTAGATTCACATGTGACTTACATTTAACTGATGCATACAAATATATTCGGATGACGTCAACACCAATCATGGACTTAAACATGGTTCATGACTGCACGCTATCTTTACGTAAAACAAGGGCTACTATGGCATAAATATGAGCCTAAGGGCCGATCACTTGCTAAATTGACGTTCAGATTACAATGAGAAATAGAGACAATTGGGAGAAATATTTATGCAGCAGACAGGTTTATTACACGATGTGAACAGGCGCCATCCATCTCACAGATGCCCATGCCAGAGTAGATGCCATTAAAACAAATAAATGCAGAGATAATGATAGACACATCCCTGAGGCATATATGATAGTTATCGTCCTTAAGTGAAAATTAAACATTTGACAGATGAAAAAGATGAACCCGGATGCTGCGCCGCCCGAAACCGGAAGTGAGAGAAAGGTAGTTTTCTCAAGGGTTGTCGATCGTGTTTCTTTGATTAATACGTTAGAAATATCACAAACAGAGATCAACAAGAAGGCTTCTGATGAATGACGTCATTGATAATTGATATAAAGTATTTACGGAGTTTGTCTTGTGAAATTGAACCTGGAAATGCTTGTAGTATTGCATTGCAAATATTGCGTGTCAATGTAAGCCCACTGTCATAATATTACCAGCTTCACATAACTACGATAGTCCACAGGGGACATCGATGGTTTTTAAATAGTTTTTACATTTTTTATTCCTTTTTCTGATTTTCTTCGGGATTTTCTTCATTTTTCGCCTATTTTCTGCGAATAGATTTGAGTTTATCACATAATTTCTCTAGATTTCTGTCATACCGAGTAACGTCGGCATGAATGTCAGTATAGTTTTTTTTTCAACGAAAACCAAACTGAACTCTTGGAACCGCTTACACGGCGGTGGAAAGGTTTCCACCACACGGTGTAAAGGTTTCCAGCGCGGTGTAAAGGTTTCCACCGTTTCGTAAACGTTTCCACCACGGTTTAAACCTTCCACTGCGGTGTAAAGGTTTTCCCCATTTCGTCTCACTGGCCCATTCACGTGAGATTCAGGAGACAATGCAATTTGAGGACAACAATGCGCCAGGGCTTTTCAGATGCACAAAGGCCTAGACAGTAGATTACATGAAGTACTTAAATACACGCAGACGTGATTAGGAGAGGAATAGCTAACACGAACAGACCACACTGTAGGTCTACATCAAATATCGGATACTCAAAACTGTATTTACATAATACATCAGCCCGACATACTTTATTGTGCAAATATTTATGGAGAGACAATGAAGTGTTCAAACTTCGTATTTCATATCGATAAACCTCGTTACAAGAATGTAATATGAAAGGGATGATCAACATTCGGTACTGAAGCCTAAATCAAATAGTTACGTGTAGTATCAGAAGTTCATAGTTTTTATGGACTTCTGGTAGTATAGAAAGCGTATTTACACACTGGTTCTATTGTCTCACGCGAATTATTCCTTTTCTGGAATCAACGGGATTTGCATGTGCCCAGGTATTCCTGGTCAGATCAACCGGTTAGTAATTTGGTTATCAACCGGTTGATCTGACTCGGAACACCCACGTCCGTGCAAATGACTATACCTGCTTCAAGAGAAACACAGGCTGGAATACGGAGATATTGGAATAGATGAGAAGGAAAACAAAGACGGCTGAAGGCCCAGATGCATCTGAAAGTCTGACCGGATGATGGAACTGGACTGGGAACCAAAACCGCTCATTTTTGTTGACGAAAAATAATGATGAGACATCCATATAAAACGGGACTGGTCATTGATTGTAGCTAAGGGTTGCGTTCACAAGTCATGTTGTCTCCAAAGCCTGCATCATGTCATTCAGAGTAGGTGGAGCTGCATGTATTCGTGTTTACAATCTTCATCAGCCTCCATTGACATCAGCCTCAGTCCATTAATGCTGTATTCAGTAACACTCATCCAGTTCAGTGGAAGTCACCATTGGAGGTCACGTGGTATGAGTTCGAAAAGACTTCTGTCAGTCTGGGATGTCAGGATTACAAATCTCCAAACATCTAGCTTCGCAGTCTGACAGCATTTATCAGGGCCTCTGTGTCTGGTAACCCATTATCCTCTTCCAAGCGACATTAGGTTTTCATGATGGATCTGTGGCCGGGCTCTCTCTTCATTGCAAGCTATAGAGGGCGATAGATGTTTTTTATGCATGCGTAAAGTGCATAGATTTGTATGGTTAGTCTGTCTCGAGGCAAAATGGGAGAGGAGTACCAAACTGGCGTATCTGACATGACTGAAAGAAGGACACAAAATTAGAAATTACAGTCCATCTATCTAAGAGGGGCAACTCAATGTGGCATATAAGAGAAGAACTGACGAAACTGACGTATCTGGTGGAAAATAGAAAATCAGACTGGCTTATCTGATAGGACTAAAATTCAAGATTGAATATTGGAAAATTATCTTCTATTTACCCAAGGGGAACTACTGAATATGGCCTGTCGTTCTCCAGACAAATGAGAGCGAAATACCAAACGGCCGTATCTGGCTAAAAATTTCAAAGAAGGGAGTGTTACAGATGAAATCTACCTGTGGTGGACATCTCGCTGTGTCGTATGATTTGCCGGGTAAGATAGGAGGGGTAGAACGAGCTGGCCTATCTGGCATATCAAAAAATTCAAACGATGGAAAATGGAACGGAAATCAAACTGGCGTATCTGACATGACTAAAAAATTCAAAGGAGAGAAGATTACAGGGGGGGGGGGGGGCAACTCACTAAGGCATCTGCTTCGAAGGGTAAAATAGGAGAGGTAGAATGAACTAACTTACATGTATCTGACATATGAAAATATCCAAATGGTGGAAAATGGAAGGGAAATCAAACTGCCGTATTTGACATGACTAAAAAGTCAACAGTAGATTTTATCTACTCGAGGGGGACTACTCAATATGGCTTGTCTGTCTCGACGGACAATTGGAGCGAAATACCAAACTGGCATATCTGACATGACTGAAAATTGAAGACTGAATCTTGGGAAATGATATTTTGTCTACCCATGGGGAGTCGACTCAATATGGCTTAATTGTCTCCCTCGGGGCAAAAGACCGACATATCAAACTGACGTATCTGACGTGACTAAAAATTCAAAGGAGGAGCTGGAAATGACATGCTATGTGTGTGATGTATTTGTCACAAGAAAAAACTCGATGTAGCATAGTAAAAAGGAAGAGAAATACTCTATACCCAAAAGAGGGAAAATGAGAAGAGAATCAGTGCCAGATCTGACAGGACTAAAAATTCAAGACTGAATCTTGTAAAATGGCGTATCTGACAGGACTAAAATTCAAGTGTGCGGCTTGTGTAATGGCGCTATAAGTAGTATAGTGAGAGCAGCACAGACCTTATTTTCCAGGGAGGTAACTCTTGGTTCCCTTTTTTCCAGGTTAAAGTATAGGGGGCGCCACATCGTCTTTTGGCGCATCACGTTGGGCACACCGGTTCTCGTCAGATCACCGAAGTTAAGCAACGTTGAGCTCGGTCAATACTTGGATGGGTGACTGGGTGCTGGGCTGATCAGTGTCCAGAATAATAGGAACTGTGGACACTCTCGTGTTCTGGCACATGTAGGCACCGTCGTGAGATGACTGAAACAATGTTGAAAACGACGTTAAATCCTACTCACTCACTCACATCGTCTTTCACCTCCGTGGCGCATGTGGCGCCAGGGGGCGCCACCAGCTCAAGGTCACGTGGAGGTCAAAAATAGTTCCGGCAACCTTTAACCTTTGTATTCCTCCGCGGTCTGGTGGTGATGCCGTCACTTCCGCGGACAGAAAGTAGTCCCATGTCAACCAAGTGACTTCCAATGTTAATGTATACCGGGAATGCCTAAAAAAGAGTATGAGAATAGACGTTTTGTGACCGGGGTGGGTCCCTAGTGGACCGAATGGGTCGAGTGAGGTGTCAAAGTGAAGCGCTCCTCGAGGGCCATTCACTCATGGGTGGGTGCATGTAAAATTAGGATTTTTTCCCGAAAATATAGAAAAGCGAAACACGGACTTTACCCCTAAAATAGGGGGAAACCCCTATCAACTCTAGCCAAAAGGGCTAATATCGGTCCCCGGGCTTATCGGGGCCTGCCTATCAAGTCAATGGGGTGGGTGCATGTAAAATTAGGATTTTTTTCCGAAATATAAAAAGCGGAACACGGACTTTACCCCTACAATAGGGGTCTGTATTATACAATATAAGGGAAAATGCCTGTATGGGGTATGGGGATGGTCAATTTTTTTCGTTTGCTTTACTATGGGTTGTGGGGTCTCGTTTTTCTCGTCTCGCCGAGAAAAACACAATGGGAGGGGTCCCGGAGCGAATCGGTGAAATTTTTGGGAAAAGTCACCGAGGTCTGTATATAGGCTCATACTGGCTATATGGGGGGAGGGGTGGTCAATTTTTTTTGTGGGTGTTACTATGGGTTGTGGGGTCTCGTTTTTCTCGTCTCGCCGAGAAAAACACAATGGGAGGGGTCCCGGAGCGAATCGGTGAAATTTTGGGGAAAAGTCACCGAGGTCTGTATATAGGCTCATACTGGCTATATGAGGGGGAGGGGTGGTCAATTTTTTTTGTGGGTGTTACTATGGGTTGTGGGGTCTCGTTTTTCTCGTCTAGCCGAGAAAAACACAATGGGAGGGGTCCTGGAGCGAATCGGTGAAATTTTTGGGAAAAGTCACCGAGGTCTGTATATAGGCTCATATAGCTCCATACTGGCTATATGGGGGTATAGGTTCAACCTGGGAAATTCACACACGTTCATTGTGATATGGGTTGTTTGGATTTGTTTATCACGTCTCGTCATTTAGAACACGACGGGAAGGGGTTCGAAGCGAAACGGTGAAATTTTTGGAAAAAGTTCACCGAGGCCTGGGTAAGCCCATAGGCCTATACTGCATGGCTATGGGGTATAGGCCCATACGGGGTGGACGTTTTGGGGTCTAGGTGAGCCCCTAAAGCCCGGCGCACACGAGAGCTATCAGCTGAGCTGACGGCCTCAATTGCCGGTCAGCTCAGGGGCTAGCTCTCGTGCGCGGGCAGTTTTGGGTGAATTTTTGACCTCGCGACGCCGGGGAAAAAATATCAAACTTGTTTGATAATTTTGCCTCGCGAGGCCAAATCCTCAGCGTGTGCGGCGAACGCAAGCCAACAGCTCAGCAGTTTTATTGGACCGGCCAATGAATCGCATGTTATTTTCACGCGATTCATATGCACGACTCTTCAAAATGATCTTTAATAAGACGTTACGTGGGAACTGAAATCAATTTCGTGAAACTTTTACTCGCCGTGTGCGCTGAAACCACAAGAGAGCTAGCCCCTGAGCTGACAGGCAATTGAGGCCGTTAGCTCAGCTGATGTCTCTCGTGTGCGCCGGGCTTAATGATCCTATGGTGTCGTATGAGGTCATATTTTGAAGCTCTCGTGGAGGAGCAGCCGACTGGACTAATAGTTCGTCCGTTTTCAATATTCTGCGCATGCGCAGTCTGGTGGAACTGACGTCATTCTGCGCATGCGCAGTAGAGAAAGTGTATGGAAATAGACATTTTGGCGCCGACATGGGTCACTACGGGTCCGATGGAGTCGTATGAGGTCTTATTTTGAAGCTCTTGTGAAGCAGCATCCGACTGGACTCATGGTTCGTCCGTGTTCAAGAGTCTGCGCATGCGCAGTCTGGTCGTAGTATAGAAAGCAGGCATGTTGGGGGATGCGTGGGGGTGTGTTTTAACCCACCACTATGGGTCCATGGTTGTGGTTGGGTGGTGTGGGTTCTGCGCACAGACGTCACTTCCGGGTTTCACCAAAACTACCTTCGAACACAGAAGAGTTTCAATTTTCCCCTTAGACGTAGGGTCCGGATGTTCAACATCCGGGTTTTCCCCGGCCCGGCCCGGCCCGGCCCGGCCCGGCCCGGCCCGCCCCGCCCAGGCCGCAGCGCGCGCGCGGGTTCTCCGGAAGTGCGCGGCATCACCGGAAGTGCGCGGGTGAATGTCGGGTCAAAAGGTCAAAGGTCACATCCAGGTCAAAAGGTCTCCCTTTCGGCAATGTTCGGCAACAATGTTTGCGGCATCGATATACAGAGCTTGAACACAAAAAGGAGATTGTAAATTAACCTGGGAAGGATGGGCAGGTCCATTTGCACCAATCAGCGGTCGAGAAAAAGAGCCAATGAGCGATCGATAAAAGAACCAATGGACGGGTACTAGAATTTCGCTCACGTCTGCGCCTACATCCGGGTACTAGAATGCTTTCGCCTACGTCCGTGCCTACATCCGGGTACTTCTATGTAGGTGTATAAAAGTGGGAATTTTTAGGGCACCGGAGCTATACATGACACGTGGAGAAGATTTTGCAGGGGATCCAGGAGCGCCTCCGGCGCTGTAATCTTTGTTGTTGTTGCTCTCTTTTTGCACTAACCAATCAGAATAGTACGTATCACGGACTACACCCATAGAGCTACGTATAGGCGCGCATGTGTGACATGGTCTATAAAACACATCCCTCTGGATCCCACACCTTCATTTCTACGGTTGCAGAGCCATGACGGAGATCCAGCCCTATGCGACTCGCATTTTTCAGCATGCCACCGTGGTTAATTCACTCACGGGTTACAGAGCAGTGGTTCGGTCCATGTTTTCAGATGGCGACGACAACGAGGGGCGACGCCAGATCCTGGAAGAGTTCACAGAAGCGGTCCTCGACAGAGTGCACTCGATGGAGAGGTGTGCCATCACTCACCACTACTGGACTATGACAGCCATCCTTGATGCTCGGGCTATGGACCACGAGCGCTCACGCCGGAACCAGCGACGGCTGGTTGGCCTCACAATAGTCTTTGCCCTAATGACCCTGGCGCTGTGGCATTGACAATGGGACCTCACCATAAATACGAAAGACAGTCAGAGTATGTGTCATTCACCGTTCGTCATTGGGTCAACCATGTCACCTGTCCTACTAGCCATCCTTCCCCTTACACCTCGGGTGGGGTCACACGCCTATGAAGATAAAGTCACCCTCGTGGAAGACAGTGGAGATGTTTGCTGGTCGCGCGCTGAGACCGTATCGAATACATGGACCAATACAAAACCCTCTCTACCCCACCACCACCACCACCACCACCACCACCATCACGCGACACACCGCCGACCTCAGCACCGCCCCAACAGCCGCCATTACCAGGGGTACCACCCACAGCCCCACAGTGGGTGGAAGACGAAGTGCTGAAGAGTGTACCTACATCGTTCAAGAAACAAGCTGGCCTGGTATTACAACGGATGAAACAGAATCCGAACATGACTTGGAATGATAAAGGCGAACTCCTGGTACAGAATTAGGTGGTCCCCGGGACCCACATGACGGATTTAGTGAATAACCTGATGCGTCAACGCAGGTCGCACACAGGAATTGATAGGGAATCCCCACCGCTGGGCCTTTATGCAGCGGACCCAGCAATCGCCGAGTGGCCCACTACCTTCTTGGGAAGCCGAATGGGAACCGGAGTCACCCTCCAAAATACCACCACAACGGGCACCTTCTTTTCATGCCTTTAAAAAACCATCCTTGATCAGGACACCCACATCTCCAGAGCCGTCACACGTAGCAAGTTACCGCGACGAACACGACGCCGGACACAACCGCCCAAGGCCTGGAACACCTATTAAAACCAACAGCAGCAGCAGGACAGCTCAGTCGCCATGTTTTACCTCACCCTACCCAGTAACAGTTCGCTGGATGTGTTTCCTGACAACACCTTGGCCAAGTACGTCACCCAGTTACCGCAACCGTTGCATTTACCTGGACGATGGGAATGTGGCCTCGTGGATATCCATACCCTTACTCGTGGTACAACGTGCGAGCCAATGAAGTGTGGTACGAGGTGACCTACGAAGGCAAAAACACCCGACTCACCCTCCCCGAAGGCCAATACGATACCCCCAAGGAGTTCATACAGGGACTGACAAGGCTGTTGCATTATAAGGCTCTACGGGAGGTCACGAATACTTCAAAACCATCAAATCCTTTCCCTTCAAGAATCACGTGGACTTCGATTACAACGCACACAACGACAAGGCACAGATCCTCCTCACCGCCAACGTGAGTGTCGTACTGAGTCCTATCCTACAGCAAATGCTGAGTCTCGCTCACGCGACCTACACGGGTCCATCCGAGGACCATGGCCACATCCCGATGGATATGAAGTCGGGTATGTACGGACTCTACGTCTACTCGGACGTAGTCGACAACCACATCGTGGGCGATATCAACACACCTCTGTTACGGGTGGTCCCCATTAAAAAGACGTATGGAGATCAAGTCACCCACAGTTTCACTCACATGCTCTACTTGCCCGTACGACAAACCGACATCAACACTATCACGGTGGATATAAGAGATGACACGGGACGACCGGTGGCATTCGAACGAGGAAAAGTGGTGGTGACACTTCATTTTCGACAAGCACGTGCTCCCCACTTTGCATAATGAAAGTACCTTACGAGTGCGATGCACGGAGCTATATGGACTATTAAGCCCAACAGGCCGGGGGTGGCTTGCCGATCTTTAGCGGTGCACGCATGCAACGAGGACATGGGCTGGGGAACATACTCGGCAGCATCGTCAAAACGTTCCTGCCCTTGGTGACGCGTGGGGTGAAAGCAATCGGCAAACAAGCGGTACGCAGTGGTCTGCAAGTGGCCGGTGATGTCTTGGGGGGTACGGCACCCAAAGAAGCCTTGAAACGGCGGGCCAAAAAAGCGGGCGGCGTCTTGGTGGCCAAAGCACAACGCACCGTAGGGAATAAAAGACCTGCCCCACCGAGACCACGCACCAGTCGACGACCGACCCAGCGACGACGCACATCGAAGACCCAGGATATCTTTTCTTAAACATGTCCTTGATCCACGCAGAGTCCTGCCCCTCCACCAACAGTGAATTTGATTTGTGGACCGTGCCGCCCACACAGACCAGTGCCGAACAAGGATTATGGGTGGAGCATCTCCCGCTCTCCAGCATCAACGAAACAGGGCCCATCGAGTTCACCATCAGTAATGCGGATACGGCCTATGTGGATTTAGCCCATACGTACTTGTATGTGAAAGCCAAGGTCGTCAATGGGGATGGCTCCAGAATCATCCAAGCTGCAACGGTGGGCCCGACGAATCTCTGGCTGCACTCGATGTTTCAACAGGTGGATATTTTTCTCAGCGACAAACTCATCAGTGACTCGACCAACACGTACCCATATCGAGCCTACATCGAGACGCTGTTGTCGTATGGACGAGAGGCTAAAAAATCTCAGCTGACAGCCGCTTTATTCTACCAGGACACACCCGAGCACATGGACACAGTGGGCAATGTGGGATATAACAAACGGAAGGCTTTCACCGCCAACGGTGCCTCGGTGGATCTCATGGGTCGACTACACGCTGACATTTTCAGCGGAGCCTACCCAAAGAACCCGTTTGACTTTAAACATTTCGGCATCAATTTTGTGGCCCTGCATGTGGATGGACAACAGGTGCCAGCCACGGCCTTAACACCGAACTTTGGGCGCAGGAATTTCATTCGAGCCTATCAGAGCCTGTTTACAGCCACAGGTCAAATCGACCAGGACGAAGGGAATATGATCAGTCGGGAGGACTACGCGAACGGATACACGTTGTTCTGTTTCGATCTGACCCCCACCTTAGAGAACGACCATCAGCTGGCCCTGGCCAAGCAAGGCAATTTACGGTTGGAAATCCACTTTGCACGAGCCCTCGGGACCACCGTCAATGTGATCTGCTACGCCGAGTTTGACAACATCATTCAAGTGGACAAGGCGCGCAACGTCCTGTGTGACTTTTCCACCTAACATGGATACAGACCAGATAACCACCGTGCTGGAGAATGACCCAGGGACACGTATGGTCTTTCAGGGGGTGTTCGCCCGAGATGTGTTCCCATTAGACCGTATGTATCCTGCTGCATACGTTCTCAACACGGACCCGATGGATCGGCCCGGTGAACATCGGGTGGCCGTGAACTTGACAGAACAGCAGGGCGAATACTTTGACCCGTACGGCCTGCCACCCCTCCATCCCGATTTAACAGACTTCATGGGTCAAGGCACAGAGACGTGGTGTTGGAAAAGTGAAACGTTGCAAAGCCTGACCAGTAGCGTGTGCGGACAATATTGCTTGTTTTACCTGTACCATCGATGCCGGGGCAGAACCTTATCTACTATCGTGCAGATGTTTGACGAGTACCCCAAGGCCGAGGACCGCGATGTACTCGTATATGACTGGGCCGCCCATCATTTCAATGTACAAGCCCCGTTCTGGGCTTAAGTTCTTTCAATGTACAAGCCCCCCTGTTCTGGGCTTAAGTTTACAAGCCCCCTGTTCTGGGCTTCAGTTCTTTCAATGTACAAGCCCCGTGTTCTCACGTTGTTGTTGTTGAATAAAAAAACAAAATGAGATCTCTCTCCAAAAAACCCTGTCTTGTGTGTTTTCTGAGCATAATGCATGAAGGCTATAACAGACATGTGGGGATTCGGTGAAACTGGCTTCGAACATCGTGGAGAAAGTAGCCAATCAGTGGCCTAGGATAATCCGAAATTCACCCGCGCAGGCGTGCGGCCGGATAACCCGCGCGCGCGCGCTGCGGCCGGGGCGGGGCGGGGCGGGCCGGGACGGGCCGGGGAAAACCCGGATGTTGAACATCCGGACCCTACGTCTAAGGGGAAAATTGGAACTCTTCTGTGTTCGAAGGTAGTTTTAGTGAAACCCGGAAGTGACGTCTGTGCGCAGAACCCACACCACCCAATCACAACCATGGACCCATAGTGGTGGGTTAAAACACACCCCCACGCATCCCCCAACATGCCTGCTTTCTATACTACGACCAGACTGCGCATGCGCAGACTCTTGAACACGGACGAACCATGAGTCCAGTCGGATGCTGCTTCACAAGAGCTTCAAAATAAGACCTCATACGACTCCATCGGACCCATAGTGACCCATGTCGGCGCCAAAATGTCTATTTCCACGCACTTTCTCTACTGCGCATGCGCAGAATGACGTCAGTTCCACCAGACTGTGCATGCGCAGAATATTGAAAACGGACGAACTGTTAGTCCAGTCGGGTGCTCCTCCACGAGAGCTTCAAAATAAGACCTCATACGACACCATATGATCATTAGGGGCTCACCTAGACCCCAAAACGTCCACCCCGTATGGGCCTATACCCCATAGCCATGCAGTATAGGCATATGGGCTTACCCAGGCCTCCAAAAATTTCACCGTTTCGCTTCGAAACCCTTCCCATCGTGTTTTAAATGACGAGACGTGAAAAACAAATCCAAACAACCCATATCACAATGAACGTATGTGAATTTCTCAGGTTGAACCTATACTCCCATATAGCCAGTATGGAGCTATATGGGCCTATCCACACCTACCCGGTACTTTTCCAAAAATTTCACCGTTTCGCTTCGAAACCCTTCCCATCGTGTTCTAAATGATGAGACGTGAAAAACAAATCCAAACAACCCATATCACAATGAACGTGTGTGAATTTCCCAGGTTGAACCTATACCCCTATATAGCCAGTATGGGACTATATGGGCTATATGGTACTTTTTCAAAAAATTCATCGTTGCGCTCCGAGATCCTTCCCATTGTGTTCTAAATGACGAGACGTGAAAAACAAATCCAAACAACCCATATCACAATGAACGTGTGTGAATTTCCCAGGTTGAACCTATACCCCCATATAGCCAGTATGGAGCTATATGAGCCTATATACAGACCTCGGTGACTTTTCCCAAAAATTTCACCGATTCCCTCCGGGACCCCTCCCATTGTGTTTTTCTCGGCGAGACGAGAAAAACGAGACCCGACAACCCATAGTAACACCCACAAAAAAAATTGACCACCCCTCCCCCATACAGCCAGTATGAGCCTATATACAGACCTCGGTGACTTTTCTTAAAAATTTCACCGATTCGCTCCGGGACCCCTCCCATTGTGTTTTTCTCGGCGAGACGAGAAAAACGAGACCCCACAACCCATAGTAACACCCACAAAAAAAATTGACCACCCCTCCCCCCATATAGCCAGTATGAGCCTATATACAGACCTCGGTGACTTTTCCCCAAAATTTCACCGATTCGCTCCGGGACCCCTCCCATTGTGTTTTTCTCGGCGAGACGAAAAAAACGAGACCCCACAATCCATAGTAAAGCAAACGAAAAAAATTGACCATCCCCGTACCCCATACAGGCATTTTCCCTTATATTGTATAATACAGACCCCTATTGTAGGTGTAAAGTCCGTGTTCCACTTTTTATATTTTCGGAAAAAAATCCTAATTTTACATGCACCCACCCCATTGACTTGATAGGCAGGCCCCGATAAGCCCGGGGACCGATATTAGCCCTTTTGGCTAGAGTTGATAGGCGTTTTCCCCTATTTTAGGGGTAAAGTCCGTGTTTCGCTTTTTATATTTTCGGAAAAAAATCCTAATTTTACATGCGCCCACCCATGACTGAATGGCCCTCGAGGAGCGCTTCACTTTGACACCTCACTCGACCCATTCGGTCCACTAGGGACCCACCTCGGTCACAAAACGTCTATTCCCATACTCTTTTTTAGGCATTCCCCGTATACATCAACATTGGAAGTCACTTGGTTGACATGGGACTACTTTCTGTCCGCGGAAGTGACGGCATCACCACCAGACCGCGGAGGAATACAAAGGTTAAAGGTTGCCGGAACTACTTTTGACCTCCACGTGACCTTGAGCTGGTGGCGCTCCCTGGCGCCACAGGCGCCACAGAGGTGAAAGACGATGTGGCGCCCCCTATACTTTAACCTGGAAAAAAAGGAACCAAGAGTTACCTCCCTGGAAAATAAGGTCTGTGCTGCTCTTACTATACTACTGCTATATCAGCCCAAGGGGGACTATTCAGTATTCAACATGGATAAAAATGGAGGTCGGTAACTGGGAACTGCCGACTAACTTATAATACCTGGTGACATTCCATCTAGCTGAGGGGCGCAACTCGATGTGGTGTGATTCTTCGCAGACTAAGTAGAGGTGAAACTAGCATGGTCATCAACTATGAGATTGATCAAAAATATTCAACATGTGTGACCCAGCAAAACCAGTGGAAATGAGCGATAGATTCCAGTAATAGGTCCAGAGATTGATTTCCCGTCATCCCTTACATGGTATGACCACTGTTTGCCTACAGGCTATTCGATAGATCGTCTTTTTCATATCGTAATATAATATACCGAAATGGTTTTATGTGGAACCGATTTTTTTATAATATTATCACATTTGGTCCACCCGTGATCAGTGAAAGGACCCGGGGCTTTGGGTATGGCGAGAATGGTCTTGGATATCGGCCTTCCCGATTTCGGAGGGTGATGGTTGGGCGGAGGGTGTGGTACATGCCATTCGGTTAGCATTTGATCAATATTAACCAAGATTATGAACTAATGAATACAGAAATATGACTTGTGTAAACAAACGTATATAGGTCAAGACTGTGCTTTATTTATACAATTCTATATCCAGAGAGTTTCTTGCCCTTTTCTGAATGCAAACACTTTTCCAGAGAGAGCTAACAGATGGTCCAGAAAGCAACTGACATTTCTGAGAACGGGAATGACAGGTCGCAATGGATTCCAACCTCATCTCTTGTACGCAGTGCATATCGAAAACCCGTGTCAATACATTTTTCTTCAGAAATTCCTCTTAACTAAAAATGTAGCTTTTGAATTCAATAAAGACTCCTTTGTTTCCTGCTTTCACAGAATTGATTACCGGTAGGGGGAGAATCGATGTTTACAACGTTGACATGAAGTCTCGTCTTCAGTTGACGGAGATGGTTGATACGTTATACAATAAAAAGCCGAATGATCTGCGACAGTTGGAAGACTGTGTCAGTATGTGTTATGTGATTGTTTTGTCATAATTATGCAGAAAATTTCCATAGAAGTGAGCTTCTGTCATACCAGAAGCAAATGAACCACAAGTGTGTATAATTAGATTAGACTAGCTAGACGGCACTAGCCAAAGAGCCAACGCCACTAGACTCTAGTACAGTGCCAACACATATAACACGAAATGCAAAGGCACCACGCGGAAGATCATGGTGTGACTAATTATGTGCGTTTCATAAGCTGAAAATTCAAATTCCATCATCAGCTCATATCCCGTAATGCTACACTCGACTTTTATTTTGAATATGTGCGAAAACAACACCTATCAATCCTACCGCGCAAGTACGTCACACCCCTGTTATAAATAGGGAGGCGATGGCCGGCCAATGCAATGCATTCTAGCTAGTCTAAAGATGCAGACTTCGAGTTCATTTGCTGAACAGGTATCAATAGATCAGAGTTTGAAAATTTCTGTATCTCTACATAAAGGTGAAGATACACGGATTGATTTACACTATTATTCTGGACATACCAAGCGCCACCGAGGAAATCAGGGATAATAACTCCCGGCTTGATCATTTTATTAAAATAGTGTGACGTGCACGATTTGAAGCGACGCGCACGCCCATCAGAAATAAGATCTTGGCCGAAATGGCAATGTTATGATACATCATATCGGACATTCGATATATAGCCATCTTTCAGAACACAAATGTGTTCGTAGTCACAAGGCTGTTCCTGGGGTCTGTTTTCGGATGTTGTGAACACACTTTATCCAACGACGTCTTTCATTGGGTAAATTTCAGGTATTTGAATCTGATATTGGCGATTTACGTTGCGGTTATGAGATTCCTGTCCCAACCACAACATTGGCAGTGTAAATACGGAAGTTGTAAAGCACGGTAACATAGTCGGATTCATGTTGAGAGAAAGTGGCGTAACACATGATCAGGAGCATTATCATTGATGATGAACATGTCCAGGATCGGGTTGAAGGACGTCATCACGATCAGGGGGGAAGGAGGAGATTCGAAGTGAAGTCAGAAAATTCGGGGTGAAATGAGGACACCCGGGGTACAAATGGGGAGGTCGATGTGAAACGAGGGGCTAAAGAAGTGGTGGTTCGGTTCAGATCACGAGCAGGTTCAGGTTCAGGGACTCGACCAGTCAGAATCGATTAGAGGAACACCATGTTTATAATTTGATGAAGCTATAATTTGATGAAATTATTCATCTAGAAATTCCTCATCTATGTATGCCAATGACAGGCAATCATTGGACTACAATTGTACCGATACGGTACAGAGAGGGTTAAGCAAAGGAAATCCCCTTGAAGTTTGCATTCCATACCTAAATGTTCAAGGATTCGACCAATCAGAATCGCGTATACGACCACCATAATTTTTCACGTGGCACTTCGTGATGTCTTCCACTAAATACCAATAATTCATTCTAAGGCTAGCGATCATTACATGGATCGATAAGAGACAACGCTTGTTAGACTTAAGGGAGCGAGTATAGGTATAATAGTATTAAGTATACCATGTCTTATAGTAACTGGTGTAAACACGTCATCGAAAATGCCAGTATGAGAATATTAAACAGTTCCACTCAATCTATTACGAATTTATCAAATACAACACTGGGTGAGTTTATTTAACAGGTATCAATAGATCAGAGTTTGAAAATTTCTGTATCTCTACATAAAGGTGAAGATACACGGATTGATTTACACTATTATTTAAATGGTAAAGCTATGAGGAAGGGTTTGATATTCAAGAGATAAAGACAGACGAAGTGATTTCAAATTTTCGAGATAAAGACCAGTTGAGATAAAGTTCACCAGTTTAGACCCGAGGCCGCAAACAAAGGGTCTAAACTGGTGTACTGGTGCCGGATTGTGTTTCTGTGAAATTTGAAATCAACTTCCGTGGACTTTATTTCGGTTCGGACATGCACATTCGATTATTTATTACGAAATTCTATCATATTTGATAAAATATGTTGGATTAAGGCTTCCATATTGATCAAAAACAGTTTTTGAATGAAGCGTCACTTTCCACAGCTGGCCACGACGAACATTTTTGCAAACTGTGGAAAAGCATAAAGTACACGGGAATACGTTACAGTTGCCGCCCGCCAACAACGTGGTTTGGCAGTGCACAGATGTTCGATAATTTTTATCAGGAAATCAATACACTTTGGGTACAATGCTATTACATTGAGACGGATTGGATGTATGTTCGAATAAACTATCATCAATGGCTACACATCAAAGTTCGATTTGGTTCAATAGGTGATATCGTACGGAAACTATGGGAGGAACAAAGCTGAAACTAAAAGTATAAAAGGAAAGAATTCGAGGTGAATCATCCGATCATCACATGTTGCTCCAACGAGAACGGGTACCTAACTCATCGTTCGAAATACAGACTCAATCCAACTGTTTCCAAACAACAATTCCAGTCATTTAAGGTTGATTTGAATAGATCATTACGATTAGATCGAGAATGATCTGTCTGCCCCGTTGAACGGTCTATTCCAAAACTTTCACAATATAAACTCGCAACTATGGGTATATTCCAACACATGTAGTGAATTGTATGTTGGAGAAACGAAAGCACCTTTACTTCGTCGTGTTGAAGTTGACCAGGAAAATGATAACTGGTGTCTATTCTTCACCACACTACCTACCTACATTCCTTAGCGATTTCTGGTATCTGCAAATATAAAAAAAAGATGAACCCAGCGAAGCAGCTACTTCGTTCCTCATACAGCCCTGTCGATAATTTACACTCCATTAGAAGACAGCTCTCCATCTCCTTGTCCTGGAATTATCTAAATTTGAAGAATCTCAACCAAGGAAATTAACACTTTTCGACCTTCACACACAACAAACGCCAGTGGAGTGAATGTGTTTTGTATAGAGGTTAGACCATCTTTATAAATCATAAATGATGTTTCTGTGGAGTTTACATTTTCGGTTCAGGGTATGGGTTATACAAAACGTATACATATTATATCACACGTTGAAGTAGGGCACACATTAAAGTAGATCACACGTTAAAGTAGACCACATGTTAGAGCCAAGATGAATTATCCTCGCAGATACAGACAAATTCGAAGCTATCAACCTATTATCACGGTCAGTGTGGTCGCAAGTCGACGCTACTATGCAGGTAAAACTGATAGCTTCCAATACCGCCGGTTTCCGTACGAAGCATAAATTCGAACATTAGATATGAAAAATACTCAGCTTATAACGCAGCAATACTTTAAGGATACTGGCGACAAGTTAGATAGCGGTGACCCATCATCTCAGGCACCGTGAAATTAAGAAGAGTAGTACATTTGATATAGAAGGTTCTATTTTACAAGATGTACTCGATAAAGGTCGTTACCTAACAGAACTGACGTCAACGTGAAATATATTGAGGTCTACCACAGGCTATCCTCATATCAGCCGAGGAAATCCCAGGTTATAAACTCGTCGTAGAGGATATCTACTTCGAAGTGTTAATAGTCCGAGCGAATCCTGCTATTAGGTCATGCTCAGCTTTAGGACGAACTACCTGAAATATCCATTCACCCAGGGGAAGTGCGGATGTCCACCATATCGGCTGGACAGAATTTGTACAATTCGGAAATTATGTTTCAGTCCAATCCTTCCAGATTGATAATTCGATATGCCACATCGAACACAACGAACGGCGATTATAAAGACAATCCCTTCAACTTCCGTCATTTCAATCTGGCTAGTATCTGCCTGACGTTAAACGTTATTATATGTATAGGATTGTCAATTATTCTCCTAAGACTTGACGTAGTTGATGTTTTGAATATATACAATGTCTTTGTGGAAATAAAACAGAAACCAAAGTGGAAAGATCGGTAACCGCATTGACTCTTCATCACGTGTCGGAATGTGATCTGCCGGGAAAAATCTCTCGAAATTTGCTTCTTTGTAAGGATCAGAATATATCGCGCAAAGTAACTAGTAGTATATCGTAGAGTGTAGATGACGTTGCGAATACGTTCCACTTTTAAATGCCAAGGGAATTCAGCGTATACTCCGCAGTTTGTACTTTGTCACGGAGCCTCTCCGAAGGTTACCTCCAGTCGAACGTCGGCTCTCTGTAGAAGATGAACATTATTTTTCGAATTATGCTTCTATGGTAAACGCGTATAATGCAGATACTGTAGGAAGGTCGTCTATATCATTCTTCAATTAGCTTCTTATATCCCAAAGCTGAGATATGCTGAGGCAAAGCGATATATTTAGGAAGGGAGGAGGGAGGGAATTTGGCTTAATGTCACAGTCAAGTTTGTTTCACTCATATGGTGACAGTCAGTTTGGTTGGTGGAGGAAGCCGGAGTACCCGGAGAGAATCACCGCCCGTCGGCAAGTAACTGACAAACTTTCACACATGGACCAGCTGGGCTCGAACCCGTGCCGGTTCAGCGGTGTGAGGCTAGCGGTCACCAGCGAAGCGCCTTAGACCACTCGGCCACCGAGGGCCCGAGAGAGATATTTAGGGATATGTCTGATATTAAATATGTATGGAATGACCTGGAGGTATATTCTCCATCCAGATACCAAGAAGACACCGAAGACGAGACCGAGGACCAGACAGATAATGAGCCCATTGAGGAAACTAAACCGTACGCACAGAAACTGAAACTGCAATATTATAAGTGTGGTGAAAAATGATGCCTGCGTATTAACTAGAAATCATATGACCACACAGACAAATATAATGACTGCATATTTCTAAAAGCATCACAAGAACCAAAAGTGATCCGCTTTTATTGTAGCTGTCCATGTGGACATATTGTATCATAGCCGCGAACGTCAAACACGTCATCAAATAGACGAACAGGCACGCCGCCCTGTACAAGTCATCCCTCCGCTTTCTAAACGCCCGGAAGTACTTGGTACCCAATTCAAGCTATGAACATCGGGTGTGAACCTACGGCAGTGCCCAGAGCAAATATTGCCTTTCTTGTACTCACATGATCGTGAATGGATCCAGACTCGCCTGATATGTTTCTCGTCCCTTTCCTGGAAGTCACCGAAAACATGGCTGATTTCTACCGACGCATTGGTGTGGATGTCCTGCGTCACCATTTCCGGGCGGACACTGCGGTCAGGGGCGTCACTAGGATTTCAAAGGGGGGGGGGGCGGGGAGTGCGAGTGTTTTCAATTTCCAAGGACGGATCTAGCGAAAGTTCATAGGGGGGTCGACTATCACAGCACAACAGGCGAGGATCCAGGGCCGCCTAGACCCCGGAAGCTCCGGGGTCTTAGATCGCCGGAGATGCGTACTAAGCGTTTTCCCACCTATAAATCTGAACATAATGTATGCAGATTTATGGTTCTATTTTCACGTTTGTTTCGCATTTATAAGCACACATCGATGTTGAAAAAACCCAAACCTCGTGCCTGAATCCATTTGACTTTCGAGTTATATTTAATACAAACAAAACGATGACCGTTACGTCATGGAACATTAGAAACCAATACGCGTACCTATATGACTGATTTACAAAAAGCTTAAATAAGCGAATCCTGTCAGATCAACAGGCGATGGTCCAGGGGTCGCCTACGCGTTTCCCGGAAATAAATTTGAAAATAATGTATGTAGATTCAAGGTTCTATTTTCACTTTTGCTTCCTATAAGCACGCATCGATATTGAAAATATTTCACCTTATGCTGGACTCCATTTGACTTTCTGGATTAACATACAAAACAGGCCTACAGCTAACGCGTAATTACGAGATACCGGTTTAGAATTTTTTTTTCACCATGGCCCCTGGACACTTCCGTATATAACGTTCGTGTGAGTACATATTGAAACCCCAACTTAGTACGATCACAAACCACATGATAAGGGTCTGTTTAATACACTTATACTCTAATTACATGATCCACATCCGTTTATTTTACATGCATGTCCGCTTCGGGAAATTTTGAATTTTTACGCTCGATTTCCTGCATTTTAGCGTAGTTTAATGCTAAACTGGGGGGTTTGATATCTTACATAATTTTCGTATCTCCAATCTACGGGCAAAAAGTGGGGTGCGTTCGCACCACATGCACCATGGGTAGCAACGCCCTTGGCGGTATCTGATCCCGGACCTACCTACCATTTTTGCTCTGATCGACCAGAAAGACACCGACATGTTTGACTGCTTGAAACGCAATATCGCGGGAGGGCCCACTATCATTTTTCATCGATACCATGAGATAGATCTGCTCCACATCTGGGGAGGTGAAAAACCATTCCATAAATCATCGGGTTCCGTCTTCAATGCCAAAACTGTTGACGGCTTTTCATATCATATCACACGTTGAAGTAGAGCACACATTAAAGTAGACCACACGTTAAAGTAGACCACATGTTAGAGCCAAGATGAATTATCCTCGCAGATACAGACAAATTCGAAGCTATTAACCTATTATCACGGTCAGTGTGGTCGCAAGTCGACGCTACTATGCAGGTAAAACTGATAGCTTCCAATACCGCCGGTTTCCGTACGAAGCATAAATTCGAACATTAGATATGAAAAATACTCAGCTTATACACACGATCAAAGACGATCTTCTCGCTGTGGATAATCGCTATATAAATGACACAGTGAAGGATATATATCCACCTTCACTGGATTTGAAGGAAACTAGAGATAGCCCTACAGGCACATCATATTTAGAACTATATCTCTATAAAAATGAAGCGGGCATTCTCTCTCGTCGACTTTATGACAAAAGAGATGATTACAATTTCGACATCGTAAACTATCCCTTTCTGGACAGTAATATTCCAGTGGGACCTGCATATGGCGTATACATATCTCGCTTAGTAGCATTTGCTAGATCCTGTGTTAAATGTGACGATTTTAATCAACGTCACAAAACATTGGTGCAGAAACTTAAAAAACAGGGCTATTCCACCAAGCGCCTAAACTCAAAGTTTCTCAAATTTGGCGATACATATCGCATGCTGATAGCAAAATACGAACGTAGCGTGCAAGATCATTGGCGCTACGTTTCGTAACTTGTGTCTAATTCCGCTTAACCCGGGGCTAGGGGCCGTATGAACCCATGTACTTCAAGATCCTCATGGTACTCATATGAACAGTCACAATCAAAGCGTGACTGAGATACATCTTTTTTTAGATGACGACTCTATAACGAATATTATGGATTAAGAATACTGATCAGCGATACGGATTTGATATTTTTGGAACATCATGATGTCTTGCCGGCATCATTGAAAACTGTTGACCGCTTCTCTCTTGCAGGAAACAAGCCTATGTTTATGTATACTATGATTGTCTTTTTGAATTTGGTGCTAATACTGTTATATGGAAAATGAAATAGGTCTTTGGATTATGGACGCGGATATTCTCTAATGGACGACGGCTGGATTATGAATGACGGACTAGACGCTTGTAATTAAGGATACTGGCGAC
Organism: Hanleya hanleyi; assembly: GCA_036873755.1. Taxonomy (NCBI): domain Eukaryota; kingdom Metazoa; phylum Mollusca; class Polyplacophora; order Lepidopleurida; family Hanleyidae; genus Hanleya; species Hanleya hanleyi. The sequence goes on along the minus strand of JAVTVY010013721.1, from coordinate 16,168 downwards.
AAGTTAGATAGCGGTGACCCATCATCTTAGGCACCGTGAAATTAAGAAGAGTAGTACATTTGAAATAGAAGGTTCTATTTTACAAGATGTACTCGATAAAGGTCGTTACCTAACAGAACTGACGTCAACGTGAAATATATTGAGGTCTACCACAGGCTATCCTCATATCAGCCGAGGAAATCCCAGGTTATAAACTCGTCGTAGAGGATATCTACTTCGAAGTGTTAATAGTCCGAGCGAATCCTGCTATTAGGTCATGCTCAGCTTTAGGACGAACTACCTGAAATATCCATTCACCCAGGGGAAGTGCGGATGTCCACCATATCGGCTGGACAGAATTTGTACAGTTCGGAAATTATGTTTCAGTCCAATCCTTCCAGATTGATAATTCGATATGCCACATCGAACACAACGAACGGCGATTATAAAGACAATCCCTTCAACTTCCGTCATTTCAATCTGGCTAGTATCTGCCTGACGTTAAACGTTATTATATGTATAGGATTGTCAATTATTCTCCTAAGACTTGACGTAGTTGATGTTTTGAATATATACAATGTCTTTGTGGAAATAAAACAGAAACCAAAGTGGAAAGATCGGTAACCGCATTGACTCTTCATCACGTGTCGGAATGTGATCTGCCGGGAAAAATCTCTCGAAATCTGCTTCTTTGTAAGGATCAGAATATATCGCGCAAAGTAACTAGTAGTATATCGTAGAGTGTAGATGACGTTGCGAATACGTTCCACTTTTAAATGCCAAGGGAATTCAGCGTATACTCCGCAGTTTGTACTTTGTCACGGAGCCTCTCCGAAGGTTACCTCCAGTCGAACGTCGGCTCTCTGTAGAAGATGAACATTATTTTTCGAATTATGCTTCTATGGTAAACGCGTATAATGCAGATACTGTAGGAAGGTCGTCTATATCATTCCTCAATTAGCTTCTTATATCCCAAAGCTGAGATATGCTGAGGCAAAGCGATATATTTAGGGAGGGAGGAGGGAGGGAATTTGGCTTAATGTCACAGTCAAGTTTGTTTCACTCATATGGTGACAGTCAGTTTGGTTGGTGGTGGAAGCCGGAGTACCCGTAGAGAACCACCGCCCTTCGGCAAGTAACTGACAAACTTTCACACATGGACCAGCTGGGCTCGAACCCGTGCCGGTTCAGCGGTGTGAGGCTAGCGGTCACCAGCGAAGCGCCTTAGACCACTCGGCCACCGAGGGCCCGAGAGAGATATTTAGGGATATGTCTGATATTAAATATGTATGGAATGACCTGGAGGTATATTCTCCATCCAGATACCAAGAAGACACCGAAGACGAGACCGAGGACCAGACAGATAATGAGCCCATTGAGGAAACTAAACCGTACGCACAGAAACTGAAACTGCAACATTATAAGTGTGGTGAAAAATGATGCCTGCGTACTAACTAGAAATCATATGACCACACAGACAAATATAATGACTGCATGTTTCTAAAAGCATCACAAGAACCAAAAGTGATCCGCTTTTATTGTAGCTGTCCATGTGGACATATTGTATCATAGCCGCGAACGTCAAACACGTCATCAAATAGACGAACACGCACGCCGCCCTGTACAAGTCATCCCTCCGCTTTCTAAACGCCCGGAAGTACTTGGTACCCAATTCAAGCTATGATCATCGGGTGTGAACCTACGACAGTGCCCAGAGCAAATATTGCCTTTCTTGTACTCACATGATCGTGAATGGATCCAGACTCGCCTGATATGTTTCTCGTCCCTTTCCTGGAAGTCACCGAAAACATGGCTGATTTCTACCGACGCATTGGTGTGGATGTCCTGCGTCACCATTTCCGGGCGGACACTGCGGTCAGGGGCGTCACTAGGATTTCAAAGGGGGGGGGGGCGGGGAGTGCGAGTGTTTTCAATTTCCAAGGGCGGATCTAGCGAAAGTTCATAGGGGGGTCGACTATCACAGCACAACAGGCGAGGGTCCAGGGCCGCCTAGACCCCGGAATCTCCGGGGTCTTAGATCGCCGGAGATGCGTACTAAGCGTTTTCCCACCTATAAATCTGAACATAATGTATGCAGATTTATGGTTCTATTCTCACGTTTGTTTCGCATTTATAAGCACACATCGATGTTGAAAAAACCCAAACCTCGTGCCTGAATCCATTTGACTTTCGAGTTATATTTAATACAAACAAAACGATGACCGTTACGTCATGGAACATTAGAAACCAATACGCGTACCTATAGGACTGATTTACAAAAAGCTTAAATAAGCGAATCCTGTCAGATCAACAGGCGATGGTCCAGGGGTCGCCTACGCAAATAAATTTGAAAATAATGTATGTAGATTCAAGGTTCTATTTTCACTTTTGCTTCCTATAAGCACGCATCGATATTGAAAATATTCCACCTTATGCTGGACTCCATTTGACTTTCTGGATTAACATACAAAACAGGCCTACAGCTAACGCGTAATTACGAGATACCGGTTTAGAATTTTTTTTTCACCATGGCCCCTGGACGCTTCCGTATATAACGTTCGTGTGAGTACATATTGAAACCCCAACTTAGTACGATCACAAACCACATGATAAGGGTCTGTTTAATATACTTATACTATAAAATTTTGAATTTTTACGCCCGATTTCCTGCGTTTTAGCGTAGTTTAATGCTAAACTGGGGGGTTTGAAATCTTACATAATTTTCGTATCTCCAATCTACGGGCAAAAAGTGGGGTGCGTTCGCACCACATGCACCATGGGTAGCGACGCCCTTGGCGGTATCTGATCCCGGACCTACCTACCATTTTTGCTCTGATCGACCAGAAAGACACCGACATGTTTGACTGCTTGAAACGCAATATCGCGGGAGGGCCCACTATCATTTTTCATCGATACCATGAGATAGATCTGCTCCACATCTGGGGAGGTGAAAAACCCTTCCATAAATCATCGGGTTCCGTCTTCAATGCCAAAACTGTTGACGGCTTTTCTCTTGTGGGAAACTAGTTGAGTTTCTGTATACTATTATTTATTCTTTTAATTTGGTGCTAATGTAATTATATCAATCAGGTCTTTGGATTATGGCTGAGGAAATTCTTTAATGGACTACGGTTGAATATTGAGTGACGGACTACACGCTTGACGTTTGGATCAACCCATGTCGACAGGACATTACGCGCGATGGATGGGCAGGAGTGCATCTGGACAATGATTGAACTAGTAAGCGTCACCAAGCGAACCACACGGAGAAAAGGTATTGGAGACCGACGCCATCCCGTGAACGGGTTTGCCATCATCTACCAACGACCGATCGTGTACTAGTTTCACGGCTGCTACTAGAACGACCATGCGTGTCCTTTCTCAGGAGGGCACTAAATCAAGTGTCGTGGACTGAGACCTGCTGCCTTACGTCAGACGATTGACCAGATCCGAGACTATATCCATGAGAACTATCAGAGTGGTGGTTTCGGCGGATGCAACACAGTCAGCCCGACTTGTACAGATTTCTCCATACCCGTGACCGACCGATGGATCACCGGCCTATCCTCACCATGACGATATCTCACATGCTGTTGAAATGGAATACATCTACGGTTTCGTGAAGTGTGATCTCAGCGTCTCCGAACACATTCATCCTATCTGTCCTGGACTTTTTGGGACCTGTCCAGGCCTGGGGGTGGGGGCCGAAATGCTCCCTCCCCCTAATTATTTTTCTTACCCCTTGAGCTAGGAGGTTGAAACTTACCACACTCTACCCTTGGGTTAAGCTCTATCAGAAAATCTAAAAAATCCACGGTGGCCGCCTTGATGACATCACAGTGACGTCATGTTAATAAACGACATTTTTGGTCGATTTTTCGGTCAGATTTTTTTTAATTATTCGTTTATGTAATTTCTCCACAAAAACTGGACGATAAATTAGTAAATATTAATGTGATGTGAAATAAAATATGTTTTGCCCAATTTTCTTCACGGAAAAGCAGATATTTTGAAGAAAAATGACCAAAACATCACTTTTCTGGTACCCCACATGGTCGTTATCTTGAATTTACCCATGATCCTGTGCTTCAGGGGTTATGCAAATAGTCTCAAAATGACCCCAATATGATAAACCATAAATTACATGCATATAAGGGAAGTGGGAAGAGGTGCCGACATACTGACAAAGCCACATGACTTCACATTATAGTCTTCTGGTTAACCTATTCTAAAGCACATGGTAGTGATATGTGTTGTAACTCAGGCACGCTTTTATTGTACCTGTCCATGTGGCAACTTGGATGACATGACCGCACGGACCCTATCACCGGCATAAGCGGTATTAGATACAAATCTAGAGAGATATGATGGAAATGCTCTGACAACTCGTATATTGGTAATTGGTGAGCTTTGTCGCTGTGACAAATCGTACACTTGTGTATCGTCGTCAGATGAAAATGACGGCATTTAACACAAAAGACTAGTCTGTAAGGTCCGATGTCGACCCAGTATCAACTTCCCGCAATGCCAACATATATCAAAGACCAAAAGTTCTGTAGAGGGGGCGGATCTCGAGGACGAAACGTCCACCAGCAGAATCTCGCCATATACAAGTAAAACTTACAACGCATAAAATGGAAGTGGGAAGAGGTGCCGACATCCTGACAAAGCCACATGACTTCACAGTATAGTCTTCGGGAACACCATGCGGGCGTATAACGAATTGCACACTCATCACACAGATCCGGCGTATTCTGATCGACAGTATCCACGGCGAGAAGATCCTGCTTGGCATCCCTGCCACCTGCACATTCACATTTGCACCACCAAACGTGCCCGCAAACCCATAAACTCGCGCCTGTTCTGTCACGGGTGTATTTTGTACCAGTTGGCAAAACTTCCTATACTGGAAATCCTCTATGACTTCACGCGTGTGTATTTCGATCCCTCGAAATGGCAGTTGATTGAGATGGACACGGATGGCCGTCTCCAACCCGGACTGGGAATCCCTTGTGAAACCGGAACTACCGACCCAGTACTAATCTGAGCGTTATCGTTGGCTGCCTCCGGAAAAAACAATACAACTTCGACAAATTTCGGCGCTCTTCAAACTGGAGTGAATAGCGTATGCCATGGTCATCCTCTCATCGAAACCTTAAATTGTTACCGCGTGGACCACACCAACAAGTTCGGCTGTAAAGAGTGAGCCGTCGGGATGCTTACATCAACGAACCGCACTGCGGTTGCAGTGTCGGCCTCGCAAGCGGTAGGTACTGGGTTCAGTCCCAGGCTGGGTCATACCAAAGACTAGAAAAATGGAACTTGTTGCTTCCTAGATTACGCTCAGCATTAAGAGGATAGAACAAGAACTGGTTCGCTCGGTATCAATATGTGACTGAGTGGGGATGATATTCCAGTGGGACATCACTATAAAATGGCAGCATTAGATCTGCTCTGTTACAAGTAGGTTTCCCCGCTCCTCTCCCTCCCCTCCCTTCCTCCCGTTCGTCGTGATATAGCTGAAAAAATGTTGAAAGCGACGTTAAACCCTATTCTCTCACTCACCTGCTTACATCAACAAAGTTTTCTACCCCAGTGTTCTCCTGAGCCGAACCAGCGCCAGAGGAACCATCACCGGATGTTCACGTTGACATCTTGTATAACCACACAGCTCCTAGCACCGGCGTGTGCGGTATTTGATACAAATATTTCAGAACGATGATGTAATAGTCCTGTCAAGTTATCTTTGAAAAGAGATGAACTATGTGACCACCAGATAGTACAAAACAGCCTAAACGAGAGAGCAAACATAAGTGGGCTTTGCTGGGACATTTCTGGCCCTCCTGGGCCTCTTGTATGAGGATATATTTTACAACGTTGCTCACCTACTTTCTCTATGCAACCAACCCAGGATGCAGCAATCGACATTCAGCGTGAGCAAGACGAATAGAGACCACATCCACGCTAGCGACGTTTAAGCCTCCACCGAGCCCAGTGACCACCAGGCCGTCACCAAGGACAAGAGTACAGACCTGTTCATCGAACCCACAACACGTTTTACAGCGACTAATACGCCTGAACACCGACCGTACACATCCACCCACGGCGAAGGCTCTAAAGCACCGACAACGGCGACATGGCTTGACCCACACATGCCCCTGACGACTCAAACCCCTGGTTTCCGCTAGATGACGTCATTCATGAACCCCGCCCGTAATCGTCCATCAAGGTGGATTTCCAGACGCGACTGTACAGTTATGTAGAAGAATTTGTATACTGAAGATGTGAATGTCAAACAATATCAGCATTGTTACAAAAACAGTTTCTAATTCAGCTTCAGTACTGCAGCTTTTTTTTAAATTATGAGACTACTTGGTTTCACCCGTCGAGAGCCTCTGCTTGCGAGTCACAGGTGATCCATATTTAGGCCGTACTGGTTCGCGAGTCACAGGTGATCCATTTTTATGTCGTACTGGTATCCTAGTTGCAGACGGTAATTAGGTTAACATTTAACTTCTCACAAGTTATTATTTTCCCCCAAAAGTGTAAAGATTAGAGACGTTATGTTTCAAATTTGGAACAGTATTCAGAATCACAAATTCCTAAACTGCAAACGACGTTTTTATGAGATTGTCATGCTGCGTCTAGCTCCGGTGGAGCCTTCTTTTATACTACGTGAGAACAAGGCCCCGAAGCCAAACCACTCAACAGATCTAGTTTTTGGGAAAGTGCCAGATGGGCAATATTTGCTAAACCCGTTGACCATAGCCAATGCAATAATTCGATTTTATGTCCACTTACCTTCCATAAGACACCTTGTTTATGAGTGACTGTCCGTTTTGTTGGCTTTGCAAGACATCTAAACTCGGACGAGGGGGTGAAACTTGCATCGGCCAGAACGTCGATTACGCGCCACAACATCGCTCGACAAACACTAACCGCACAGCGGCGATGTGGACAGTTTTACCCCCTTTGTCAGAGTTTGGATGTCTTGCAAATCTAAAAATGGACAATCACTCATAAACAAGTAGCCCTAGGAAAGGTGAGTGGGCATAGAATCGAATTATTTTATTGGTGATGGTCAACGGATTCAGCAAATATTGCCCGTCCGGCACTTTCCCAACAACTCCATCTGGTGAGTAGTTTGGCTCCGGGGCGATGTTCTCACGTAGTATAGAAGAAGGCCCCACCGGAGGTATGTTGCGTCATGCTGTGTATAATTCTTTGTTAGCTACGCCCCCAACCACCGGCTGGACGATATGAATTAAATCACAGCTGAAGTTTGCAATATTTATAATTTGTCTTCAGCTAAATGTAACAAGGATTATCAAGACAAATATTGTAAAGCTGTTCAAGTAGTTATATTTAGGATGAAATGTTTCGTCGAGCTTAAAGACTCTGGCAACTTGACAGACATCAGCCGGTCTTCTTCTCTGTTTTCTATCGGCGAACAAGTGAAGTTTTTGAGCTGTAGACATCTCAAGATTTTACATATTCAGCATTGTCCTCTGCGAATAAAACTCAGTGAACTTAAAACCAGAATTATCTAGGCTTAACTTGCTGATAGTGTTACAGTGAGAACGATGCGATTCTGTGCGAATTTGTTAAGTTTCGTGCAATCCTTCTGCGATATATCAAGACATTTTCATGGTAAGATATAGCTTTGTCGAAACAAATATCATATATCTATTTAAGGAACCGGGGACATACCTTTAGAGATGATAGAGCAAATGCCTAATATAATGTTTGATTATTTCACTTAATTCCGCGGAGAAGTTAGCTATAAAGCTCTTGCAACCTGCCCTTTGCTCGACCCAGTGCGTCACACAAAATCACGGCATACAGTCGATAGTGCACCTCTCAGCGATACTCTCTGCTCTTGGAGGTATAGAAGGGTTATATCAGAGTGAAAATGAAAGGTTCCGCTCTGAATTCGTTTTCTGTTGTGTACATATCTTTATTTTCCTCTCTTTTTTTATCGCACCAAGATGCCGATCCGAAGCGTGTTGGTACCGCGGAACACATATTGAAAAGAGATGCTGCGCTGTTGTACATCGATTTTAGATATCAAATATATCCGCTTAATTATAATTTGATATAGGCCCTATGTTTACCCCTCTAGATGCACCATAGATATATACCAAGTAGTTTAGTCGGCTAAAATAAAAACATTTCGAACTTCCACCTAAGACGCTCATGTACAAGTTGTGAAGAGCAGAAACTCTCAAACTGCATTTGCTTGTGTGGCGAAACTATGGCTTGCACAAATATGATTTTTGTGTGGGTATAATTACCAACATCCTTACTGCTCCGAGAAATACAGTTTATGATAAAATGATACCAAGAATCTAACGATTCATGATATGTGTTGTATCTCAGGTACGCTTTTATTGTATCTGTTCATGTGGCAACTTGGATGACATGACCACACGGCCCCGAGCACCGGCATAAGCGGTATTAGATACAAATCTAGGGATCTATGATGGAAATGCTCTGACAACTCGTATATTGGTAATTGGTGAGCTGTATCGTCGTCAGATGAAAATGACGGCATTTAACACAAAAGACTAGCCTGTAAGGCCCAATGTCGACCAAGCCTCAACTTCCCACAATGCCAACATATATATCGGGGACGAAACGTCCACCGGCAGAATCTCGCCATATACAGGTAAAAAGTACAACGCATATTTGACATAAGCCACATGTCAAGATCTGACTATAAAAAAGCACTGCAATGTACAATTCTAAAAGATATCGAGCCTGTGTTTGATCTGGTCTGATGCCTACAACGAGTATAATAGCTATATCGGTCACCTATTAACATTTACAATATACCGGAAATGTCTGAACAAACAAACAAATATTGATAGTTATGCTCTTGATGGTAAAGCGTGAGCCAAGCTTAAGGAAACAAGGGAATTGATTTTGAGTTGACGAGGCATGACAGATAACTCGAGTTATACACAAGAGAAGAATGAGACCTTTAGGATAAAAAAAATACGGCATGTACATAGTTGCCCTAGAAAGAATTGAATAAAGGAATTAATTTGAAAAACCCCGCAGTTTATATGTATAACCCAGAATGAGTGTGAGCACTGTCACTGACATCCTATGGAAGCAAACAAATATAAATGCATCACTCAAGATGTGAGCTAAAAGGGAATGGCGACAGAGGGCATAACGAAACTTGTACCCTGTAATGAGGAAAAATAATGTCACTTTCGGCGTTGTGCTGCTCAGGCGGGAATCTTGTCAGAAAATCTGACTGATGGCTGGGATATTATTATGCCCCAACCTCCCAACAGCGCATGCTTAGTTTCATCATCTTCACAAGTCCAGGTAAACCCTAAATCCTCGCAGAGGGTTTACCTGGACATTTTTGATGATTCGAATGAGTTCTTGAGTCGATGCCTCTTTATACAATCTCGTACATTTCATCCCCCGCGCTTGTTTTGAATTAGGATGTCGGTATCCCCAGCATGCGGTTTTTGCTTTGACTTTCGATGTCGATTTCTGCTTGACATCAAAGCAGTTTGGCCCGCGATAAAATTGAAACCTGTCACATCTCATGCCTCGCAGCGGATTGGCCTAATCAACCAGCTTAGCGCGTTCACTGATTGGGTTGATTCAGGGGAAACCCCTTCATCTATTTATATCCAGAACTCGTATGGGTAACTAACCAAGCCAGTGTATCGATCCCAATAGATCAAAGGCTCACTCCACTTAGGTCCCTGCCCGGAGTAGAGAAAGTCGATCTTTGCGAGGTGGCTATGACGTATACGGACACCCCTCGCACACACCGTGCTGTTTGGAACCGACCGAATAAATCCTTCAAGTTTTGACTTGAAGAAGATTTTCTAAAATGGGGTAAATATCGTGTAACTCTATGTAGTTAATTGACAGTGTTCATGTGCCGATAACCAAAAACAAGAAGAAGAAGAAGAAGAAAATAAAAAGCAGAAATACGACGAAATTAATTACACCTTTTTAAAAGACTCACAAAAAAATCCTATCTATTATAGCTAAAGAATTGTAGCTCTTCAAATCTTACTTGTAGGGGTAATGTTTTTTCTGTTTTCGACGAAATTCTAGATGGCGGCCAAACCACTTGACGTGGAATCGCTGAATCCCTAAATTTTCTGAATCGCTGTTCTACTTTGCATGTGAATAGCCACTTTTCCCGTTCGAATGCGATACTTGAAAATCTCAATAAATTTGATTGGTCGATGGCGACCATATTATGTATCGGATCATCTTACCTTGAACACTTTTGTTTTCGCTCAATCATATATCATATATGCCAAGTTTGGTATCGATCGGTTGAATAGTTCCAGTAGGGAATCGGTTAAATCCAAGATGGCCGCCGAAACTTTCGACCAATCAACTTTTTTCAAGGATATGCACCAGGTCTTGTAGGTCCCAATAATCGATCGAAGTTTCACATTCATCGAGCGATCCGTTCTGGTGATAGGAGTGTCACAAAATTTGCCGGTATAATAGTAAGAATAGAATGGAGCCGAACAAAAACAATAGGGTGCTGGTGATTCTGGCTTTGAACTCCAATAATCCGAACAATATTAATTCTTCCCATTGAAAATTGGAAGCCTAATAAGCCGCATATGTGGTGGGAAGTAAACCCCCAAAGGATTGTTCTATTCCACGGGAACAGTATGTGTTTTGATAACGCAGCAGCGAGAGAACAAGATTGATAATTTGAAAAATGGCGGATACTGTTATATTTTGAAGAGAATCATTGAACAGTTTTTTTAAAGCCCTAAGATATACATAGAAAAACTGTACGGCCTCGTTTTCTGTAGATAAATAATTATACGTGAGAACATAGACTATGGTGTTATATTATTAAATATTAGCAAAATATTCAAATAACTAGTAAATTTTAAATTTCCATGGACATGAATGAGATCGGTAAGCATATAAGCATTGGCAGAAGATACAGGTCTAAGAAAAGAAGAATAAGCTGAGTAAAGTAAAAAAATTGTGGGTATAAGATTTTAGTTTAGGTACTATTTTATCATACATAATACATGTACATATAAATTAGAGTGAGTGATTGGATGAATAGGATTAAACGTCGCTTTCAACATTATTTCAGGCATATCGCGACGAACCAACTAAGCACCATACAGCCAAGTTGCGTTTCTGCTGCTTATAAATTATGACATATTTAACTAGACTATGTTTACTCAATATCATAGCATATTCAACCAGACAACTTTGAGGTGAGATTTAAATAAAGACTGGGACACACAAAACCAAATGTTAAAGTTCCGAATTTCCCCAGTTCCCAGTTCCGAAGTTTCGAGTTCCAAGCTCCGAAGCTTCAAACACCCATATATGAAAATGTTGTCGAATAGGAAGTGTGGTTTTTCTTAACTTGAACTTTTGTTTTTCATCAAAATATGACCATACCGAGCACAAATATTCAATGAGGTCTTAAAATTATATATATTCAATTCAATGTCGGGATATACTATAGAGCCTCTGTTATCGATTATGAAAGTTCAAACGGAGTCTAAAAACCATTGATTTCATCTATACAAGAACACTATATGGTATCATAATCCTACTCAATTAATTTCTAACTATGAGTTAATAATCCCTCATTCTGTTTTTCTACATATAACAGTGCAATACACAAGCAAGCCACATTTTGTTGTGAGAACAGTTTGGCTGCCATACTAAGGCCCTCTCAGAGTGATCAATACTCGTTCGAGTTTCTTCGCACAGCCCCGTCATCTGTCAATTTGTTTTCTGTCAAAATTGCAAATTAGGTGTACATGCACGGGTAATCAAGTTCCTTTTCCCACAACCAGCCAGCTGATTGGCAGAGAGCTGATCTCTGTTCGCTCTCATTCATTTTCATTGAACAGCATACCTGGCCATTAGGATGACCGCACGGGTTCGATCTGCATATAGCTGAGTGAAAGAAAATTTCGTACCATCGATAGTTGCTATATAAGAGGGCAAATTTCACCATTCTATTTGGATAATTCCTGTATCGGGTCTACTTCCCAAGGAGATGGCTACCTCACTATCATATACCCATCACTATATTTCGCATACAATGTTGTGTCAATATCCCTGCACTAGCTATAATGTACAGATATCTTATCACTTTATTTCATTTGCAGCCATTTAGATACCTGGCACACATTTGGCTTATCTTGCGTACATATCCTCACTAGTTCCCTCACAACCTGTGTGAATACGGTAATCTCCATCTTCAGGGGTATATTCAGTAGATTGTCAACGTGTACAATGCTAATATCCCAGGAGCTCCAAGGTGTGTGGGTGGGTTGAGAATGGAACCACAGTGGAGTCCATCATTTAGGGGCTCCATGCTCTCTCTCTTTCTATTGTAAATATCCTCTGCGTTTTCTCATTTCATGCATATTTGTTATTGGAACTGTCGTATATTAAAAAATGTTTTTCGATTATTGTCGAGGAAATTCTTTTGTGGGCGACGGCTGAATAATTAATGTCAGATCTGACGCCTCTTATTGTCAAGATGTAAATAAATGTTTAAAAAACTGGGTGGAGGATAGGGGGGATTAGAAACCGTGTATCGGTATAAATAAGCATGAAAATCCACCAATTCGCTACGATATTGTGCAACATCCGGGCATTCACCCATGATGAGAACTTTCGCGAGACAAGTTTCACAGAAAGGCTTGAAGAACGGTTCGTAATGCCTTCTCAGATCTTCCAACAGAATGATATTAAATTCTTATTTAAACCGGGATGGCCCATCATCACTGAACGATCCAGTCACTGTGGTCGCAGTCTCTAGGTCGTTTCAGTCCCATTTCTCCACAGTTTATAATTAACCATGGTGATACCTGGAAAACTATTATGATTATGACGGTATACTTTCTTCGAGTAGCGGACAGTCCTTATCTGACGTTCAAATCGTGGAAGTAGCGGCATGTACGAATGATTTTGTTAAGACTTTTATCAAACTTACCAAATACATGATGGGAGATAAATATACAAGCACGCGATAGCTCCGGAAATATTACATGCGGACCATGATACACTTATTTTTAAACCGATGTGAATTCAAACAATGGCATGAGAAAAGTACACAAAAAAGTAATTTCTCTCATAATACATGTACTATGAAATTATTTCGAATATAAATTCATGTTTCACACCTAGTAGTCTTAGAAATACCTTATTTAGTCATCCTATACAATCTATTTCTAAGTTGAGTTTGATCGGATGGTACCAAACGTCAGTGATATGTTCCCCTGTATATTTTTAATATCTTGTCCATGCGCAAGTTACCATCACCCCAAAGTTCAGTCTTGTTCATCTATAAGATATTTATAAATGGAAATATAATATATTAATGTTTCATTGCCCTACTCTGATAATAAAACTTACAGCAAGTACATGCAGTGACTGGTGCATTCGGCATGGCATAAGGGGAGATAACCGTGTTTGAGGTTGCGTTAGTTGACGTCACCAGCCCGAGCAGCGTGTCAGATATGAGCACAGTCAGTAACGTGTTGAAGATGAAGGGAGATGGATATACCTCGTGGGCAGTGATATTTTCTGTTTTTTTCCTCATCATGGGATATAGATGAGCAGTATTTTCGCTGCAATTTTGTGACCTTATGAATTAAGATATGTTTTCACGTTGTTGTTGTTGTTGTGACGCTACACAAAGTGTTTGGTTGAATATTAGAAATGGAATGTTTGTTGTTGTTGTTCGAAGTGGTGACCGCTTGGCGGTTTCGAGATCAAATCCATGTCTACGAACTTTATAGTAGTAGACATACCCGGTCCAGGGCGCCCCTATGTGGCGCTGTTGCCATACTGAGGATGTTCCATGGTGGTTGGTTTGAAGGACTTGTATAGCAGGCGGCAAGATAACGTCAGTAAACCATTAAAAACAGTTCATGGATTCTAAGTTGTGCGCACAAAGCTGCAGAGGTCCGAATGCGCCTCCCACAAGGCACATATTCAACTCTTACAGTCGGGTGAATTCGGAAATGAATTAGTTATATACCAACATTGAAGAAAAATGAATAACTTATTTGTAAGACCTCATTAATCATAGATGCTTCATATGGTCACGGATAAGTTCAATTCAGAATTCAAAGCACTTTTCATATGGGAGCTTGGAGCGTCTGAACTTGGAACTTAATTCGGAACTGGGAGCTAGGGAACTTCGAAACTTTGTTTTAGGGTGTCCTATAAAGACTTGGTAGCACAAGATTTAAATCGGTGGGTAGTGAATTCCATATCCGTGGTCCTGTTATTTTGGTGGAGTAGAATGTATGCTGTGCGTTGTAAACTGGCCTGTCTGGAAGGATAGTTGTGTATCGCAAATAACTTGTTCAAGTGGGTTTGAAAATGTTTAGAGAGTGATAAAAAATGTGTGTTGTGAACCCCCACGCTGCTACAACATCAAATAAAACCATCCCCCTCAGGCCCAGCTGGATATTCTGAATTCAATCTATTTGCTAGTGAGTACACAGCAATAGAGATATAGACTACTCAACCTCCCGAAGATTTGAACCCACGAACTTGAGAAAAGCAGGCATACATCGCAAATAATATCTCGAAATCTATGAAACCAGGTAACATTATTTTGCCAATTTCATGTCAATACAAAATACAAGAATCACACTTTCATGTCCATACAAGTTCATTTCCAAACTGGGTCATGCTTATATATCCTACCCGTGACACTTAATTTAATACTCAGATATAAACCCATATGAAGGACAAACACTGAGAAATGCGTAGGACCGTGATAACTGTGTAGTTTTATATAACACGAGTGAATACGCATATTATACATCTACTAGGTATATGTATGGAAGATAAATTATCGCTATACGGGTGTTGAGGAATAAATATAACCACAGAATCTGTCAATCTCAGTAAACTCCGATATAATAACACAGAATACTATATCTTACACCAGGGATATAAAAATCCCGTGCGAATTTCAAATTATTCTGTAACTACACTAAACTATAATATAGAAGCCAGTGTAACGGACACCTGGCTGCGACGATGCACAAATACTGACATAATCCACATTGCATTATTATGGGCCCCAGATGGGCCACAACCAACCTGTCAAATCCGACATTGCACTGGTTTCACGAGTTCACTGTTATAACTATCAATAACTAAGTCAACACTAATAGTTTGGAATTTATAGGCCACAGCATTTATTCTGAAGTACATCAGGAGCATGGTGATATACATGTGAGTACGACTCTGAAGACAGACCTGTGAGAATCTAACCATAACTTGCCCCGAATGACTGCCGATCACCCTGACTAGCCATTGGCAATAGGCTCCACCCCACCCCTTTAGGTATCCAAAGCAGATAAAGTGGAACCTGAAACGATTAAACCTCCCCCCAGGTAACCAAGATGGAGGCTCCCCACCCGCCGCAAAACAGGCTGGGATTGGAAGAAATGTCTGCCAGATCAGACACATTATTGACCCCATGTAGTAAACATGCAGGTGTTAGACCCAACTATCTAGCTATCCCTACCCATTACCAGCCCCAAGTAATGGGAGATAACTCACCGGTGTTATAGTAGATTTCCCAATGAAATCTTGTGGGTCGGATATATAGAATGCTCAACAAGGTCTGCCCACATGTGCGTGTCTACACATGCACATCCCCACCATACTCACTCGTACTAGCTACTGCCTGGCCCCCAACATATCTTTAACTTCACAGTATATCAGCGAATGAAATGGATCGGAAACTAATTATTAGAACTGATTACTAGTTGCATGTACATGATGTAGATTGATATTTACAAGGCGAGAGAGTTTTCAATGGCCGTCATAAAGTCAAGGTTCAAAATATCAATACCTATGTCAGATAAATGAACTCCATACGTTCGGAAAAGCCCTGGAACAGAAAAACATATTAGGTCATGTCGAATGACACCCCCACCCAAAGATATGCATGTCGCTGCCGCCTTTCGATTGATCTTCTTACGGGACCGTTCAATTGCCTTCATATGAAAGGCCCCATACCAAAACATGCGAGGAAGAATGTTGGACCACACAAGATGACAATTTGGCAATAGCCGGTGGATTTGCTCAAGATCTGCATTAACCCAGTTAATCACTTCTATACATTTGTTACCTACAATATCATTACTGCCAAGGTGAAAAATTAAAA